>SJYC01101370.1:0-17587 GCA_006408675.1 Madoqua kirkii
ACGCCCCCCCTTTACCCCGGGCTCCCTCACCCCGGCCCCCTCACCCCGGCCTGGCCCTGCGCCGCTGGCGCCCCGGCTGGTGCGCTCTGGGAAGCTGCGGGGCCGCCGGCTCCTGGCCCGGCCTCGAGCTCCGCGACGGCCCGGGGCTCCACGGGCCTCCCGGGGAGCAGCCCGGCCTCGCCCGCCCCGCGCCTCGCGGGCGCCTGAAGGACACCGGCCTCGGGGCCGCTGCCGGAGGGGCCGTCCCCCCTCCGACCCTCGGGGGAGGTCCTGGCGGTTCCCCGAGTGGGGCTTGTGCTTTTGTTTTTGGAAGTTTGCGCAGCTTGTAAATACTCGAGGGGACCGAGGAGCGTGGGGCTGGGTGAATTGAAAGGCATCCCAGAGCCGACCGAAAGTACAGCCGCCGTAGCCGAAGGCGAGGACAAAATGACAGCGGAAAGCACTTTTCTGTCCTTTTGTTTGGGGAAGCGAGCCCCGTCGGGGAGTTTTAAGTTCACTTTCGGGGAGGCGGGGGGTGAACGCGAAATACCGCGAGGACGAGTGCGGGCGGCGTCCGACTTGGAGAGAACTTGGGCGGAGAGCTTTTCCCCGGGGCCGCGGCCGCTTCGGTGTAGGACAGGAAGCCGAGGCGCCCGAAAGGGCGAAGACGGAGCGAGCAAAAGTTTGCAGCAGAGCTTCGTCGGCGGAGAGCTGCGAGGAACGAGGACCTCCGAGGACGTTCGTTCTGGCCGACTCCAAGAGGGCTCGACCGAGGTTCGCCGGCGCGGCCGGGCCGGGGCGTCCCCGTCCGGGGGCGTTTCCGTGGACGCCAGGGGAAAGGCGACCACCACCAAGGGGGTCATTTTTGAAAATCGAGTAGCATGGAGTTTCTTTTATTTTCTGCTTAGAAGCATCTCCGAGAGGACTGTTGGAAGAAAACGGAAAACTGCTGCATAGCTATGAACATTGGATTGTAGGTTTTTCACAAGGATTTTGAGATTTTTAGAACAGACCTGGGAGAAAGGAATCTGAAGATTGGGGAGTTGGAATGTCACGCAAGAACAAAAGACCGGAAATATCTGCGTGATAAAAGGTGGTTGAAGAAGCATCCCAGGAGCTTTGGTTACCATGAAAGTCTCAGAAACAACTCGAAAGCTAGAAAACTGTTGGATATTACTGTGTACTGTTTTTTTTTTTTTTTTTTTTTGGTGTGTGTGCTTATATTTAAATATACAGCAGTAGATCTCATCGAGATGAGCTTTTTCCCCCCCATAGTTGAAACAGCAAATCTGTTCATATTAAATTGTTCCGGGGAAAACTTGAGCTGTGCCTTTAAGAGGTGCTTTTCCTATTTGTGTTGGCATTTGAAAGATTGTGGAGGCAGAAAACTTTCTGGAATGTCAAAAAAAAAAAAAATTGCTGGAACTCTTAAATTGAGTATTTCCAATTGTGGGCGCTAAGGGGCGCCAGTTATTTTTTTTAAGCATAAGAGATGTTTGGAGGAAAATGTGTAACATTCTCAGTTACCTGATCTATATTAAATTTAGTTGAAACTTAAATCATAGGTCATTTTTGTCATTCTATGTCCATATATATATTTGAAAACACTACGGAACAATTTTATCACATTTCATGTGATTTCATGAATTCCACATGTGCTATGGAAGTAATAACGCTATTTTTTCTTGGCACATTTTGATGCATTTAAAGTTTTAGTAGTATTCGTAAAAACTTTTGTTAAGCTTTTTCTTTAAGCCTAGTTGTATAGAAGAAATCCTTTATAGTCATTAAAATAAAAACAGGTTGATTATATTAGGTTAAAGTTAAGTTGCAGTCTGAATTAAAATGTTGGATTCAGTAAGACAGCATAGGAAATTATAAAAAGTTTGCAAATGTTTTCTCCTCATTTTACTAGTTGAAGTAAATAATTTGAGTTTCTCTGACTAGTTTTGAAAGATTTCTCATTTGTGTGTTATGTTGGCCTGAAATCTCTAAATGGTAACTGAAGTTGGTTCTAACCTTTGGGGTGATAATTTTTAATCTTCTAAATCTAGAATTCCAATTATGTCCATTATTTCTAACAAAGGTTTGTTTGTTCGTTTCTCTCTGTTTGGAAATAGTAATTGTTTGAGTTTTAAATGTTGTAAACCACTGGTTGAGGAGGAAACAGTCGAAGTAATATGTATATTTTATTTTCATTATGGTTTACTTCATCTCTGTCTCAGTCTCTGTTGAGTTTTAGCCTTTTAACTCCTCAGCATAAAGAATGCTCCTGTATAGTGGCTAGGATGTTTAAAAAGGGACAGCATAATGACTAGGAAGTTTGATTGTTTTTTATCAGACCAGTACAAACAGGGAGGAAAAGGGGTTATTCCTTAGTGTGGAATAAGCTGCTTCCTGTAATTGTTAGCTTTATTATAAACTTAATTTGACTTAAGAAAAATAATAGTTTCTGAAGTTCGTCACGTTTTTATCTGTGCTGGATGATTTGATTCTCAAATTTGGCAAGTTGTCCTTTATTCCTTTGTGGCCTATCATTGTCCAAAACAAATTAATCTGCTTGTTTGTGGTTAGGAATTATAATTTTCTTTGTCCATATGATTGAAGAATTCTTTTTAAATTTAGTTAAAACTAAATTTTATTTCAGTGATTAGTTTAATCAAGATACTGTACTTACAGTAGTTGTATCTTCTGATAATTGGAAGTTTTATCTGTGCTGACAGCACAGATAATTGAATGAGTAGCAATTTTATTTTGAAATATTTTTCAAAAGCATTAAAAAATTTTTCTGGTCAGTTTGAGAATATTTATTTGGCCAGTTACACATTTGGGATTTCTGTGTTCTAGGTTTCATTTGGTTGATTAAAACTTGAATGCTTTAGAGTGAGCATTTTAATTTTATGCCAAGTTAACCTTTAGTTTATATTTTGACTGTGGACTGTGAACAATCTTTTTTTGTTTACTGTGTTGGTTTTTGTTGTGGTGGTGGTGGTGGTGGTGGTGAGGAGGGGAGGCAAGGTATCAGATTTTCTCTGAAGTAATTTAGCATGGTTGCTTTTTTAGGTTGTTGAATGCATTCTAGGTTGGACCAGTCTCATGAAAGACATAGCATCAGTTGCTAATTCTGATAGTCTTCCATTGAGATAGAGATGATCACAGATAGGTTTGAGGTTTTAAAGTGTTAAACTGTTCTTCCTTTAAAGAGAAGTTTTCCACTGAACCACCGTGGAACTATGCATGGGAAAGAATAGTTTTTTTTTTTTTTTTGCAGGGGGGGGAGCTTCCCTTGTGAAAGTGAGACTTAAGCAGAAACAGTATTTGAATGCAAATTCTGTTTTAATAGAGTATTGCAATTTAGAATTGAGACAGCATAAAAGTAAAAACAAAATCACTCCACTTAAAAATCCCAAATAGTGGGAAATGGAGATCTAGAGATATTAAAATTAGATTTTGAGTTTTCATTTTTAGGCAGATAAAAAATTAATGTGAATATATGGTATAGTTTTTGAGGAAGGCTAGCCTAAATCTTTTTATTGTGAATAGCTGAAAAAGTAGTGCGTGGTTCAGAAAAAGCAAACGTGTTAGAGTCCACATTAGCGATCTGAAAAATTTGTGTTCATTTTCTCATGATCTTTTTTGAGGTTGGTGGGTGAGGAGAGATGTAAATTTTGTTTTTGACCTCAATTTATTTTTTCTCACTTGTTTTCTCTCCCTTGAAAATGAGGGCAAAAAAATATTTTAAATTAAAACTTGCCTTGCTAGTTAAACATTTTCCAGTATTAAATGTTTGTTTCCATTTGTTATGCATTCATTATTGAATGTATCATATTTTTAGTTTTCCTACACTTTATTTTTTTTTGAGAAATCTGGCTCAGTTTAGAAATTACATGGTTATTTATTTATTTTTTTGTATTGAGAGGAATTTTGTTATATAAGTTTATTATAGTTGATTGTCACCCCCCCCTAGGAAGCATTGTTGACAATAATCAGTATCTGTGACAAACTGATTTTAAGTTGAAATAATTAATTTGTTCTTTAGGAGCCAAGGTTGTATTTTTGTATGCACGGACCTTTGTATTATTAATAATGAGAAGGAAGCTAGTTTTCGTAATCAGTTTTCTCCATTATCCTTTTTTCTTCTCACCCAGGAGGTGTCAGCAAATATAATAAGGTAATAATGGAAATGATAATTTTTATCATGGGTCATTTATTCAACATTTATTCAATACTTTTGAAGCTTAACTTCTCTGTAGACAAGAGTGTGTATATAAAATGCTTGTACATACTATGATGCAGGTGACTTCTTTTTCTTAACTTTATCCAATTTACATGATTTTGTAGTAAATCTGTACTTTCAAGGCTGTAATGTACTTGAGTTAATAGAAATAGGTCTCTGCTAATCACATTTACTAGTGTGTTTGGTATGAGCACCTTTTCTTAGATGGCTTTGAGAATATCAAGTGAAAACAAGTTAATTCTATCTTTTTAATGCTTTGTCCCCATCTTATTCCTGTTGTTATCCCCCTCCTAGTCCCAATCCTGACGTTGAAATGCATCCGGTTTTCATAAGAACAGATGGTTTTTGGCTTCCTTTGTAAGGGAAATAGATGACTGCAACAAAAGGCATGTAGTGAGCCCTCCTTCCCTTTCCTGAGCGTGGTTCAGGTGCTCCTTTTTTGAGGCCAGTAGAAGGTTTTTGTTTTGTTTTTTGACTATTTTTTTGGTATTAAAGATAATTACACCAGTGTGATTATAAGGGCAACTTTTTATAACTGACTTGAACCACATTTTATTTTACTTAAGAATTTAATGCTGTTAATATACTTTGTTTGATTTATAATATTGCAGTTATAAATAAAACTTGGCCTTACTCTGTTGGAGATGTTAGAAGTGCTATGCTATTGTTAAGTTTTAGTTTTTGATTACTTAAAAGTTGGAGCCCACTGAGCAAGATTGACAAGACTTTGTCATTTTCTCCGACCCCTCTTTTTTGACATTGACAATTCAATGTGAATTCTAAGTGCAAAAATGTATTTTTCTCTTAGAACTTTTAGGAAATGCTTATCCTTTTTTGAATTGGCATTTCAGTGTTGGGACTCAAAATAGCTAGGTTGTTTGATGCCCAAATAAGATTTTTACAGGTTCATTTTTATTTAATAGAAAGCAAAAATAGCATTAATCTTTTCATAGTGAGTACAGTTTGTTTTGTTAGTGTGACTCTTACAAAATTTGACTATAAATATAATCCCCCGGCCTGTGTTAGGTACTACTCTCTATATAGTTATCAGCATACTTAACGTGGTAATATCTCTTTTTTTAATCTGTCATTGGTTTGTAACGTCATATCTCTTGTCCGTTAGAAATAGTTTCTTGAAAGTGGCCGCCTCACAGCCTGCATATGTTTGATCTCAGATATTTGTTGAATTAATAAATAGATTCACACTTTAAATTCTTTTTTCATTTCTAGTTTTTTTAAAATACAGGACTAAGCAATTGGTTTTGGGTAACTAGAAAAAAGTACACGTTTTTCTTAAAAATGGTATTTTTTAGAAATCTTAGAATATTTTTTGCAGTACTTGCCCTCAAGGAGCTTAATTTTATTTTACTACCATTGGTATAAATGAGAATTAGGAAGATAAAATCGCTTTACTTAAACAGTAGTTTCTAGCCAGTCTTATACAAAGTGTATCAGTCCACAGGCAAAAGAGACCTGTCAGTGTTCAGCTCAGCTTGTGCATGTTTTGGCATTTGTGGAATTATACAGGTGAACCTTCCCCTAGGTGGTTACCTATAAGGCAACATTCAGCAGATATGGATGTCTTGTACTCGGTGCAAAGCACAGTGCATATGAAAGATTTCTTTTCCCTAAGCGCTGCTTTGATGTGCTCAGGATAAATAAGAACTATTTGAATGGTTTTCCTTTAGAGGAAAGCTGAGTGTAAACATATGTGGCCGTTACAGTAATTTAACACAAATAGCAGTTTTTAAGACACAGGTGTTTATTGAAGCTAAGTTAAAGTGTCATTACTTAGAAGACTGATAAATTGTAATTTTCAGTTAACTGAAATTTAATTCTCTTAAAAGGAGTCTACTTTTTTGCTTTATCTGTAACAGTGTTTAAAGTAAATCTGTCAAGAGTTTAACAAATAGCTTGTCGAAGTTAAGTGATTTATCCAAAATTCTTGTAATTAACAAGGTGATGACTGTACTTAATGTTCTCAACATTTCCTCAGTTTCCTGCAGCAGAAACTCATTTCAAAACCTAGCAATCTTGTCAAGTTTAATAAACAGAATTGTGTTAATGTTCATACTGTTGTTTCATATATTGATTCTAACCTACATATTTTATTAAACTAAGTTTTGAGGTTGGTGAAATGATTCAGTTTACATTTAGCATTTCTGTCACATTACTTTTCTGAAGTGAAATGAAGTCGCTCAGTCGTGTCCAACTCATTGCGACCCCATGGACTGTAGCCTTCCAGGCTCCTCTCTCCATGGGATACCAGGCAGTAGTGTTGGAGTGGATTGCCATTTCCTTCTCCAGGGGATCTTCCCAGCCCAGGGATTGAACCTGGGTTTCTCGAATTGTAGACAGATGCTTTACCATCTGAGCCACCAGGAAAGCAGGATTTATCAATTTGGATGCTATTCAAGGAGGTTTGAAGTCTCAGAAAAATGTGAAAGTACAGTTAAGTCCATGAGGCGGTCCTGTGCTATACGGCCACGGTTGTAAAGAAAGGGTGTGTGTATGTGTTTGCGTGTGTCCAAGCCTGCCTGTGTATAAAGGGAGCCATGCAGTGGATGTGAGCTGGCCTTAAATCCTTGCGCCTGGGTGCTGCAATGGTGAAGTTTAGAGCAAGGAAGTTTTTCAAAGTAAAAATCTGTCTGGCCTCAGGATTGAAATGATTATATATCAACAGTGGAAAAGGGAGTGGATATTAAATATCTTGCTTTTGACTTTAGTGCAGGACTAGTTGTTGTAAAGATGGGGCATGATCACCTGGTCATTTGCAGATTCTTGGAGGAAACATATACAACATACATATATTTATTTCATTAAAAAGAAAGCGCTAGTAGAAAGCAAACTTTTATGCAGTTTTTACTTGAAACTTTTCCATTAACTCAATGTCATAATATTGTACAGAATCTGAAAATTCATTTACAAAGAGTGTTTGAAGAGGCTTATATGTGGAAAAAACTTGGAGAAATATGAAACATTTCTTCTTAGATGCAGTTGACTGTAAGGCGTGCTAAAGTGATGCCAGAAGATGATGGAATTTCAGAGCTACCAGGGACTGTGAGTTGGGGAATGAGGTCTTCATTTCACAGGTACAGAGACCAGGTTAGGGAGCCTTGTGACTGGTCCAGATCTCACAGCAGGGTGGGGAGTCTGCGGGTTGACTGAGCTACTGCCGACAAGGAACAGAGGAAGAGAACTGCTGATGCCTTGGGTTGTGGACATGATGGGAAAAAAAAACCAGATGAGGGTTTTCCTGATTCTTTGAAATGTTGGGCTCCAACAAAATGCTACTCATAGTTTTGGAGCTAGAATACACACACACAAATTATTCAGTGGTAGATCTTTATGATAATTGAAGGGCTAATAATAAGAAAGTAGACACATTTTTAAAGAATTTCAACTCATTCACTTAAACTGATTAGTAGCCGAAGGATAGAGCTTTAGCTCTTAAAGTAACATGGTACAAATAAATCTAGTGAATAAGTTCCTATTTTTGAAAACTACTCAAGAGGAAACTTGTGTCAAAGTTTACTCAATTCTGTTCAGTTCAGTTGCTCAGTCGTGTTCGACTCTTTGCGACCCCATGAATCGCAGCACGCCAGGCCTCCCTGTTCATCACTATCTCCTGGAGTTCACTCAGACTCCTGTCCATCGAGTCAGTGATGCCATCCAGCCATCTCATCCTCTGTCATCCCCTTTTCCTCTTGCCCCCAGTCCCTCCCAGCATCAGAGTCTTTTCCAATGAGTCAACTCTTCGCATGAGATGGCCAAAGTACTGGAGTTTCAGCTTTAGCATCATTCCTTCCAGAGAACACCTCTTGTTGGCCAGTTCAATCAGGACTATACAAACTTGTATCAGTTTCAGATTAGCATAGGGTGGTTACAAGCATAGGTAGGCAACTCTAATGGCAGCGAAAAGGTGGATGATAATAAATCCCATGGAAGTAGAGCTGCCCTAGATAGCCCCTGCATCCTGTTCCTGAGGCCCACATCTGGAGCTTTCACTGTAGATGCGAAAGAATTGAGTATAAACCACCGTTACTTGCCTGTACTACAGTAATGTGTCAACTCTGATAGAATGGGTAAGAAGAAATAAAAATTTCAAACTAAGACCATATATAAGATACTCTGAAATTAACTGCCCGAAAAGAGTCGGGCACGACTGAGCGGCTGAACTGAACTGACTCCTTCATTAGGGTTGCTGCTGCTATCACCATTATTGCACTGATGCTCCCATTGTTAGAACAAGTATTCAGGTGTTGACTGTGTGTGGGCCTGTGTACACATGTGTGCCAGCATAAACATGAAAATGAATTTGTGTGTCTGTCCATATGCTAATGAGACTTATGTTGCAAAGTAGTAACAGTTCTTTGGCTAATAGACTTGGGAATCTGTTCATGACTTTACAGCTGTCGATTAGTTTGGTGATCTTCAAGATCTGTAACCTTTCTGAACCTTAGTTTCTAAATGGAATTATCAGCTACACTGGTAACTTCAAAATGCTCAGAGGATGGGGAGAATATTATATGCAAAAGTTTCTTAGGTTATAAGGCAGCATCATCTAACTTCTGTCAACATTTTCAGGTTGTTTTTCATAGGACAGGCAACCAGATAAGCAAAGCAGTTTGTAGAGAATGAGAGAAGAAAACCAAAAGGAGAAGGGTACATTATTCAAATGAATATCAGCTAGTTTTTGTGTTCAGGAGAACCATTCACTTCTGCCATTCTGGAAGTTCAGAAGTCACTTTATGCTGAAGTATTTAATAAGGATTTTTTAAAAAGTGGAACTTGAGTTGGTATTAATAGGTGAATGGTATTATTAGCTGGTTTTTAATGAGGTGAATGGGAGGGTAAAGGATGTTCCAGCAGAAGGGAAAAGTGAAGTAGTATCAAAACAGTAGTGATGGGAGATTGGAAGACTTAAAAGTGTGTTTCGAGGATGTTAGTTGAGATGACAGATGCATGAAGAGAAACAGAAGGAAGAAGCTAGCAGAGCCAGAAAACCAGTTTACAGCTGTATTGCGATGGGCTCTGAACGCTGGGGTGAATGTTCAGGTTTTACTCTGTCTTGTAAGGAGCCATTGATGACTTGGGTTATATCAGGATTACATGATGAAATCTCTGGGGATAAACTAGCAAGCGTTTATAGAACAAACAGATTTAAGGAAGTAGACTTTGGACACTGTGGAGAATTAAGACAGTAGGGAATTTGGAAAGAATCTTATTTTTTCTCCAGATATTTAAGAAAAAATATTTTTTTATTTTTCCGTGTTTCAGATTTTAACTTTTTAGAGTTTTTTAAAATGGTGTTTTAACTGAAAATAAACATACATGCAAATTATTGTTTTCTTTATCTGTAAGTTACTATATTCATACTAAAGTGTTGAGAACACATGGGGCTCATGCTTTTACTCGTCAGTCCAGTTTCTGGTTACTAGAGTTGAACTTTGATTTCTGTATGAATTAAAGAGAATTGAAGAAACTCTTGGGGAATCTTGGGAATTTCTGACATAGTTTGACTTAAAATTTTTGTTTCATCTGTACTTACCTAATACTGTTAAATATATGTGTTTCATCAAGTACAATGAAGACTTTCTGGAAACTTGACTGCTTATATCCATTTTACTTTGTGTGTGTGTATGTGTGTTAGTCGCTTACATGTGTCCAGCTCTTTGCCACCTCATGGACTGTAGCCTGCCAGGCTTCTCTGTGGCATTTCTCAGGCAAGAATGCTGGAGTGGGTTCCTGTTTTCTTCTCTGGGGATCTTCCCAACCCAGGAATTGAACCCAGGTCTACCACATTGCAGGCAGATTCTTTATTGTCTGAGCCACCAGGGAAGCCCAGACTTTAATTTATTTAAGGTAAATTAGAGATTTTTGGCATTCTATCTCTAAATATTTATATATCTCTTTAAAAACAAGTTTTCTACATAGTAAATTCACACTGAACAAAATGGATTAATCCTACAATTCATGTGATAAGCAATCTGTTTTCAGATTCCCTTGTGTGCCAAGTTGGTTTGATCCTGTCAGACTCTTTTCAACCCCGTGGACTCTGTAGCCTGCCAAATGCTCTGTTCATGGGATTTCCCAGGCAAGAATACTGTACTGGGTTGCCATTTCCCTCTCCAGGGGAACTTCCCAACTCAGGGGTTTGAACCCCATCTCCTCTCAGGCACTGCAGGCATATTTTACTGCTGAGCCACCAGGGAAGCCCCTCAGATTTCCTTTTATCTCCAGAATATTCTTTATAACTGAACTGGCTTGTGGAAATCAGAATCTGACTCAGAATCACTCAGTGAATCTGATTGTTAGAGCTTGAAGCCTTAAATCTAGAACCATCTCTTTTTTTTTATGACACTGATGTAGCTTTCTTGTTACTGAGCTTGTTCCTTTACGTCTTTTGTATCTATTACTTTGGAATTCTGATCCAAAGATGGACAGGTTCAGTATAACACATGGGTGTCCCTTCCCCCAGGGAACCCAGTTTTGGTTCTGCCGTGAGGGAACCTAGAATATGTTCCCAATGGAAGAGTTAGATAGATTCTTATTTAAGAATTAATTCTTATTAAGTGTTGGTTGGTTTTCAAAGTAAAGTGTTGGTTTGCTAGCTAGCTCAAAAGATGACTAATGAATTTTTTCTGTGTTTCATGATAATTATTAAGGGCTCAAGAATCTTAATAAACTCGCTGCAATTAATATTCTTTTTGATGTTCAAGTTGTCACAATTTTGGCCTGTGATCATCTTAACTGACTTTTGTGTCTTT
Organism: Madoqua kirkii; assembly: GCA_006408675.1. Classification (NCBI taxonomy): domain Eukaryota; kingdom Metazoa; phylum Chordata; class Mammalia; order Artiodactyla; family Bovidae; genus Madoqua; species Madoqua kirkii. The sequence goes on from SJYC01101370.1 coordinate 10,987, forward strand.
TGAAAAACTTCCTTGTTTTCTGGGACAGTTTGATGCCCCAAACTCTCTTGCCCCACAGCTAGAATTAGCCCTTTCTGCAAGGTGTTTTTTTCTTGAGTGGAAATGGTAGTAGAGATGTGAATTTAGTCCCTGAGCATATTGGTTGCTGTCAGGGTGAGGTTACTTCCAAGCCATTGGCCATTTTCTGTGAACAGAGCTCAACAGTTAATGACTTCATGTTTGTACTTTCAATTCAGTTTTAACTTTTATTTAATTTTATAATCATATCTTTTTCTGCCAACACCAAAATAATGTTTCTGACAGTGACAGAATTTCCTATTTACGCTACAGTATAAAGAACATGCTTTCAAAATAATATTGCTAATAATTGTAAAACTACTGATACATTTATAACATTTTAAATATATTTCAGACATGTTACAAATTATAGATCCAACCAGTGATTTCTTCTTCCAGTTGATATAATTTTCTTCTTTCCTTCTTTGGCTTTATTCAATTTGTAGTAAGTATTTTTTCCTACCAAATCTTGTTTTTGAGCTTTTGATGTTGTCAGTTATTAGCTAAGTTCTTTTGCTGTTTTACTGACTGTTTCTATTAGTTTTTACCTCACGTCCAGCAGAAATTATGGGAGAATATATTTTATAATCAGGGGTTAGTGAGTGTATGTATTTATGGAGATATGTTCCAGAGAGATAGAGAACTTTAAGATAACCAAAAGGAGAAAGATTGTGCTGTTCAGGTTACTGCTTTGTATCTTAAGTCTAAGGATAGAGAGAGAAGAGAACGTAGCAGGCAAAGTGTTTTAGTGAATTTTTCTGAATAATGTTGGTAAAAGAATAAGGATAGGTCTAAGCTTTTAAGGTTCTATGAGTTAGAGGGAAAAAAGTCCCTAGGTAGAAATTAAGTATTAGATTTTATTTTTAAGTAGTTGCAAAATCTCTACTGTCGAGTTTTTGTCGTTAGGAACTTTGGTAGTAAGAAAGTTCTGTTCCAGCAGATGGAGATATTAGTACACAAAAGACAGTGTTTAGTGATTAAAATGTGTTGAGAGATAACTCTTGCCAGAATAGGAAATTTTTCTTCCTTAAATTCTAAGAGAAGAGTTGTTGCTCAGGAATATGACAAATATTAGTTGCTGTATATAATTTGGGGGTAGTACTTAAATCAGTTGTGATATTTCTTTAAAGAGTTTTTTTTAAGAGGCCATATGTTACTATGTTGACTATATAAAATATGAATGGTTTAGGACATTGGATTTATTACAGCAATATTCTGAAATATTCTCTGCCTTTACAGCTTCGTTTGAATAGTTTTGGTTTGTTTTGGAAAGGGACTGTGTCAAGTCTGTTTAAACGTATCATTTGCATGTTACCTTTGCAATTCTGAAATCTTTACCAGGTAGTTGGTTTTTGTTTGTTAATCTAGGTATGAAAAAAAACTGTGTGCCATAGTTTCCTATTACATGTTGTATAAAGAGAAAGTTCTTTTGGAGATTGTAGTTTTATTATAGTAATAAAAAATTATCAGCAGTAAAAGGTAATTTTGTCTCACTTTATTATCATTTATAGCATTCCTTATCAGCTTTTTTTGGTTGGGTGAGTATTATATATTTTGCTTTGAAATGGCTTGCAATTTTAAGTTCCTTCTTAGGAACTTTTTGATTTGTGGAAATGTTTTATTATTAGTTGCTGCATTGAAATTGTTTCTAGTTCTTATACTGAGCGTTTTTTTTTTTAAACTGCCAAGTCAGTTGTAAAATACCATTTTTCCTTCCATTACTTGAAGTTGAACTCAGCCATGAGAGAAGAAGGATGGATCTGTTTTCTTTGTTAATATTTGGAGGACCAAGAAAAAGAGGTCTACTGTGGTGCCTGTAGAGTGGATAATAGCTTGCATTTACCCTCCCCCCCAACTTTTGCTCTTTATTGTTATTCCTGAAATGTAGAGAATTGAAGATACAAACTTTTTTTTTGGCCTTGTGGCATGGCTTGCAGGATTTTAGTTACACTAAGGCTGTATATTGTCACCCTGCTTATTTAACTTACATGCAGAGTACATCATGAGAAACTCTGGGCTGGAAGAGGCACAAGCTGGAATCAAGACTGCTGGGAGAAATATCAATAATCTCAGATATGCAGATGACGTCACCCTTATGGCAGAAAGTGAAGAGGAACCAAAAAAGCCTCTTGATGAAAGAGGAGAGTGAAGAAGTTGGCTTAAAGCTCAACATTCAGAAAATGAAGTTCATGGCATCTCGTCCCATCACTTCATGGGAAATAGATGGGGGAACAGTGTCAGACTATTTTTTTGGGCTCCAAAATCACTGCAGATGGTGACTGCAGCCAAGAAATTAAAAGACGCTTACTCCTTGGAAGGAAAGTTATGACCAACCTGGATAGCATATTAAAAGCAGAGACGTTATTTTGCCAACAAAGGTCTGTCTAGTCAAGGCTATGGTTTTTCCAGTGGTCATGTATGGATGTAAGAGTTGGACTATAAAGAAAGCTGAGCGCCGAAGAATTGATGCTTTTGAACTGTGGTATTGGAGGAGACTTTTGAGAGTCCCTTGGACTGCAAGGCGATCCAACCAGTCCATCCTAAAAGAGATCAGTCCTGGGTGTTCTTTGGAAGGACTGATGCTGAAGCTGAAACTCCAGCACTTTGGCCACCTTATGTGGGGAGCTGACTGATTGGAAAAGACTCTGATGCTGGGAGGGATTGGGGGCAGGAGGAGAAGGGGATGACAGAGGATGAGATGGCTGGATGGCATCACCGACTCAATGGATGTGAGTTTGAGTGAACTCTGGGAGTTGGCGATGGACAGGGAGGCCTGGCGTGCTGTGATTCATGGGGGTCGCAAAGAGTCTTACACGACTGAGTGACTGAACTGAACCAGGAATTGAACCTGGGCTGAGTCCTAACCACTGGACCACCAGTGAATTCCTGAAAATGCACAGCTTAATTCACCTTTCACAGTAATGTGCCCTGTGGTCTCTGAATCCTTGGAAAGTTGGTGTTGTGAAGGCAGAGAAGTATCCTAGCATGCTGTCTTTGAACCTTAATGTGAATTATTATTTTTTTGAAATAAATTATGTCATGAGCATTTTCCCCTCCAATTTTGTATCATTTAACAATACAGTTTTTATGGTAACAGTTCATCTTATAGAGGTATATTATAATTTATCAACTCTTCACTATCATACATATCATTTTGCTTTCAGGAAGCGTGCATGATGATATATCAGTAGTTTCAGAAGTTTAGTACTTACTGTTTAAGAAGACTAAGGTTACTGAGTGTTGTAATTCTTGTTTTTTTGTAATGTGGTGCTTGGAAAGCAGTGTTTTATGCTGCATTCCAGTAGGAAGTGATTGCTATTATGTGACATGCAATTTTTGAGTAATGTCAGTTGCAAATTTCACGTAGTAGCTTTTAATGACAGCATATTTATTTGAAGTTTTTTATTCTATTTGCAAATATTTGAATGCATACTGTGTGTGGCATCTTAGGAAAAATACAACAAAGCTTCAGATTCATTCCATACCTTCAAGTTGTTTGAGTAGTAGGGTAGGTCAGTCAGTTCATTCGCTCAGTCGTGTCCTCCTCTTTGCGACCCCATGGACCGAAGCACGCCAGGCCTCCCTGTACATCACCAACTCTTGGAGTTTACTCAGACTCATGTCCATTGAGTCAGTGATGCCATCCAACCATCTCATCCTCTGTCATCCTCTTCTCCTGCCTTCAGTCTTTCCCAGCATCAGAGTCTTTTCTAAGGAGTCATCTCTTTGCATCAGGTGGCCGAAGTATTGGAGTTTCAGTTTCAGCATTAGTCCTTCCAATGAATAGTCAGGATTGATTTCCTTTAGGACTGACCATCTGTAGTGATTTTAGAGCCCAAGAAAGTAAAGTCTGTCTCTGTTTCCTTTGTTTCCCCATCTGTTTGTAGGGTAGAAAGAAAGTGAAAAGTTGCTCAGTTGTGTCTGATTCTTTGTGACCCCAGGGACTATAGAGTCCATGGAATTTTCCAAGCCAGACTACTGAAATGGGTAGCCTTTCCTTTCTCCCTGGGGTCTTCGTAACCCAGAGAATGAACCCAGGTCTCCCACATTGCAGGCGGATTCTTTACCAGCTAAGCCACAAGAGAAGCCCCTTTGTAGGGTAGGTAGCATGAAATAAAAGGAATAAAATTGGAACTTTCATGGCCATCCGGTGGTTAACACTTTGTGTTTCCACTTCAGGGTGCGTGGGATTGATTCCTGCTTAGGGAACTAAGATCCTATGAGCCTCACAGCCCATCTCTCTCACCTTAAAAAAAAATATATATATATATAAACAAGAGAGGACTAAAGACTGTTGTTGAAGAGGTAGCTGGGACATGCCAAGTAGGATCAGTTCTCTACTGGAGTTAAGCTTAAGTGTCTGGAGTTTAGCTTCTGTCCTGTTGATAGTGAGAGACCCATTTAAGGGTTTTTCCTTTTATATCTTACTCTTAGGATTTTTTCTTCTCTCTTTTATATGTCTCCATATTTATGTTCACTGTGTATTAATGTGATAGATTGCTATGCTTGCTACATATTATCATATTCTTGAATTTACCCCCTTCCCACCCCCATTCCAATATTTTGCCACTTGAGTGCAGTCACTCAGTTGTGTCTTTGCAACCCCACGGACTGCAGCACACCAGGCTTCCCTTACCATCACCAGCTCTTGGAGCTTACTCAGATTCATGTCCATGGAGTCAGTGATGCCATCCGACCATCTCACCTTCTGTCGTCTCCTTCTCCTGACTTTAGTCTTTCTCAGCATCAGGGTGTTTTCAAAAGAGTCAGTTCTTCCCATCAGGTGGCCAAAGTATTGGGGTTTCAGCTTCAGCATCAGTCCTTCCGATAACTGTTCAGGACTGATTTCCTTAAGGATTGACTAGTATGATCTCCTCGCAGTCCAAGGGACTGTTAAGAGTTTTCTCCAATACCACAGTTCAAAAGTATCAATTCTTCCATGCTCAGCTTTCTTTATAGTCCAACTCTCACATCCATACGTGACTACTGGAAAAATCATAGCTTTGACTAGACAGACCTTTGTTGACAAAGTAATATCTCTGCTTTTTAATATGCTATCTAGGTTGGTCATAGCTTTTCTTCCAAGGAGCAAGCATCTTTGTGTGTATGTATTTATGGAGATATGTTCCAGAGAGATAGAGAACTTTAAGATAACCTAAAAGGAGAAAGATTGTGCTGTTCAGGTTACTGCTTTGTATCTTAAGTCTAAGGATAGAGAGAGAAGAGAACGTAGCAGGCAAAGTGTTTTAGTGAATTTTTCTGAATAATGTTGGTAAAAGAATAAGGATAGGTCTAAGCTTTTAAGGTTCTATGAGTTAGAGGGAAAAAAGTCCCTAGGTAGAAATTAAGTATTAGATTTTATTTTTAAGTAGTTGCAAAATCTCTACTGTCGAGTTTTTGTCGTTAGGAACTTTGGTAGTAAGAAAGTTCTGTTCCAGCAGATGGAGATATTAGTACACAAAAGACAGTGTTTAGTGATTAAAATGTGTTGAGAGATAACTCTTGCCAGAATAGGAAATTTTTCTTCCTTAAATTCTAAGAGAAGAGTTGTTGCTCAGGAATATGACAAATATTAGTTGCTGTATATAATTTGGGGGTAGTACTTAAATCAGTTGTGATATTTCTTTAAAGAGTTTTTTTTAAGAGGCCATATGTTACTATGTTGACTATATAAAATATGAATGGTTTAGGACATTGGATTTATTACAGCAATATTCTGAAATATTCTCTGCCTTTACAGCTTCGTTTGAATAGTTTTGGTTTGTTTTGGAAAGGGACTGTGTCAAGTCTGTTTAAACGTATCATTTGCATGTTACCTTTGCAATTCTGAAATCTTTACCAGGTAGTTGGTTTTTGTTTGTTAATCTAGGTATGAAAAAAAACTGTGTGCCATAGTTTCCTATTACATGTTGTATAAAGAGAAAGTTCTTTTGGAGATTGTAGTTTTATTATAGTAATAAAAAATTATCAGCAGTAAAAGGTAATTTTGTCTCACTTTATTATCATTTATAGCATTCCTTATCAGCTTTTTTTGGTTGGGTGAGTATTATATATTTTGCTTTGAAATGGCTTGCAATTTTAAGTTCCTTCTTAGGAACTTTTTGATTTGTGGAAATGTTTTATTATTAGTTGCTGCATTGAAATTGTTTCTAGTTCTTATACTGAGCGTTTTTTTTTTTAAACTGCCAAGTCAGTTGTAAAATACCATTTTTCCTTCCATTACTTGAAGTTGAACTCAGCCATGAGAGAAGAAGGATGGATCTGTTTTCTTTGTTAATATTTGGAGGACCAAGAAAAAGAGGTCTACTGTGGTGCCTGTAGAGTGGATAATAGCTTGCATTTACCCTCCCCCCCAACTTTTGCTCTTTATTGTTATTCCTGAAATGTAGAGAATTGAAGATACAAACTTTTTTTTTGGCCTTGTGGCATGGCTTGCAGGATTTTAGTTACACTAAGGCTGTATATTGTCACCCTGCTTATTTAACTTACATGCAGAGTACATCATGAGAAACTCTGGGCTGGAAGAGGCACAAGCTGGAATCAA
>SJYC01101372.1:0-43501 GCA_006408675.1 Madoqua kirkii
TTTCTTTTCTTCTTGAATGGTGAATTCTTTTTTAGATTTTCTTAGTATCACTTCTGAAGAAAACATACTCTTCAGACATTTTCTATGCAGATATGAATTGTAATGTTTATTCTCAATGCATTCTCAATGGAAAAAGAGAAAGCGACAGAGACAAATATATAAGAAACAAAAAGCTACTTTCCCCCTCAATATGTGAAGGATTTCTGTCAAATTGTACAAACCTAAAGTTAGAATTTATTGGACAGGCGATGGAGGGCAATCTGTGGTTATGTTGGGATTTTCAGAATTTTTCTATTTAAAAATTTACCACAGACTTTATGTGGCATTTATAAAGGAAAATATCATCCTCACTGTATGAAGTCATGAATACTGTTTTATAGAGTGTTTTATTCATGGCTAAAATTTTGAATTAATGCAGAAAAACTAAGGAAACCAATATGAAACAGTCTTATGTTTTTGCAGACTTATTTAGTTAAAATGCGGCATTTATCTGAGGTAATATTTACACAGCACAAGCAGTCAGAAGAAAATTTCTTTTCCGTAGGATCTTCATAAAAGAGTGTCCTGGGAGACAACTCTGTACAAGCACTGTTTACTTTCAACTCTCTTCCTTCTTAACCCACTCTTCAACACTGCCTAGCACTTCGGACAAGGTCAGAAAATATTTTGCTGTCATTTTCATTCAGATTGCTATAAATAACATATTCACAGAAGCAAGTAATGCACTCTTTAACATTTTTTTTCATGTTAATTCTGGACATAACTTTCTTTTAGGAATTTAGAAGGATGATGTTACATACTGCCACTGAATGAATGATAGAGTATACTCTATTAGCTGTGTCACAGATAAAAAGCAAATGGTCAGCAGATGTTTGTTGTTAATGACCTTAGGATTCTCTGTTTAGTGAACAATTTTAAATACATGAAATAAATATAAAAGTTTAGACTTAAGAGCAATAAGAGCCCATGCTATATGCACCACCAAAGTTGTATGTCATGCTGTTTAGAAAGTAAAGTTCAGAGACAGCCTAAAAAGTCAGGAAAAATCATATTTGCTAGGGTATACATGATGTCTTTTTAAAGGAGTGTAGTGGAAAAAAAATGCTGGGGAAGTTTCAGGGATATAATATAGTCCTTTTGTTGTTATGCTCAAAAAAGATCTGCATCACAGTACTACAACTAGTTTTTATTTTGCATGGAATATCTTTATTTTTGCAATGTTCTCAAAATATTCACCAAAGCCTATCATTGCAGACAGCAAACAGCTGCTAAAAATGCAGTTCTTGTTTAAAAGGGCTCTTATAAGACAACATGTACCTAAAAGTAATAAAATTGTACATTTAAAACTTTAAAGACTTAAAAAAAAATCCTAGAAAGATTTTTGCTTTACAAAAACAAAATGTTGAAACTATGGGTTAAGACATTGGTCTTATTTACATGCAGGAGATTGATTAGTTTGGAGGCATGTTATACTCTCTATTTAGTTTAGATATTTATAAGTTCATAAAACAGAAATGGTAGCTTTGTCCTTAAGCACTTTCAAAGGATCTTAGTTGGAGGCAGAAAGGATTCACGTATTAAGAGGGAATTGATTAAAATTTAGTAACGCAGCCTAATTGGACTTGTCTGAATTTGTGAATAGTCTATAGTCTTTAAAAAGCTTTATTATTTTTATGTGCAGAGGCAAGCAAACCAACTAAACTAAATGTTGCCTTTTAAAAGTTATTTTAATTACCAGCCAAGAATCATTTGTAATTAGTCAAGTGTGCAAACATAACAATACACGCCCTTGCTTATGTAGCAATTATATGCATGAAAATAGACTTGTAAATTTGTAAAATAATGTTTTTCTTTAGAAAGAATTTTTTCCCCTTCAGAATTAACATACAATCGTTCTTGTCCATAAATACTGAAAAAGTAATTTCATCCACCTTCTGACTAAATTAAAATAAATTCTATTTATAGCTTTGAACTAGCAAATTGTAGAGCCAGTGCATTTTCAAATAACAACGTATGTGTTGCTAGTTTGATGTTTTCTTTTGAGGGCAGTTTATTTCTCAGTACTTCTACTTCTGTGAATCTTTGCATGACCTCAACTTATGCAATACGAAGTCCACATATAAAAATTTCCTATCGATACCTAAGATAAATTGAAGAGAATCTATGTTTGAAGGGATTCTTTACTTTATGAAGATATTAATCCCAGAATTACTTTGAATAATAAAACAGTTTTGAATCATTTAAACACACACATTTTAACGCATACATTTTTAATATTAGAAGTTATTTCCAAGAATATCTAAAATGGTGCTTTTTAAAGTTTAATGTGTATACATATCACCTGTGGATATTGTTAAGCTGCCTAAGTACTATAGGATGGGGCCTCAGAGTCTGCAGTTCTAATGAGCTCCCAGGTGCTGCTGATCTAAGGGCCTTATTTTTAATTACAGGAATCTAAAACATCTAAGTATAGTTATTCTTGAAACAATCTTTTTAAAAGCTCTTTGTGTGTGTCAGGATACACACTGCCTGATTGTAATAGCATTTTTTTTTCTACCTGAATATTTCCTTAAAGTCTCCAAAGAAGAAAACCAACTATATTAATGGATTTAAACTGAATTAGTTTTTATAGACTCATCCTACTTTTGTCTTTTAAACAAATTTGTTCTTATTGGTGAACTTGGTTAAGACCTTTTAAATCTCTGGGTTTTAGTTTTCTCATCTGTGAAATGAAGATGCAGAATAAAAAGCTGAGCCTTCAGTAGACAGGAAAACATATTTGCTGTGTTAGTAGAAGACTTACTTGCAGCCTTATATTTTGTAATTTTATAGATCAAGGGTGGTGTTTTCCTTGAAAAAAATAGAATGTAGGTCTAGATATTATTAATAAAAAGTAACTAATTTTATTTGGGTTTTAAAAACATAGGTTGAGTTTGCAGACATCAAGTAAAAAGAAACCATGTGGATGGAAATGTATTAAAATTTTGTATCTTCAAGTGTCAACGCCTCAGTCTGCAACTGAGAAGTGGTCATACATATATTGACTTTGCCTCAGCTGACTTCTCTCCGAAAAATATATGTTCTCTTGCATGGTCTGCTTGAAGGACTGGTCATTTAAAGTTAAAAGATAATCTCTAAGTTCTTTATTTCAGTCAGAATTTCCTGATTAATTTACAAAGCACAAAGGAAGTATCTTAACCAAGTAGATACCAAGCCTCTTTACCTTTCACCATGCATTTATTCTTATATTTGACTTTCTTATTTTCTCAGAGCATAAGTAAGATTTGGTATATGCTTCATAGTTACAGGCAATAGTGACTAAACCAAAAAATGGTGAATATAATATTAAAATAAATGATACAAGTGATTTGAAATTATGGCATCCAGAATGTATGCTCATGCCAACCATAATTAAAAAGAAATTGGTCTTTCTTTCCATACCAGTTCTCTACCTCTATACCTTTGATTTATGTTCACAAGAAATTTCTGAGTTATTTAACACAAGAGTTTCTGAGGACAAATTTCTGGCTTTCTGGCTTGGGTGCATTTTCAAGGTGAGTAGTAGGGGAGAGAGAAGGTGGAGGGATGGCAAAGTCATGAGTAATGGAAAACAGCTCCATGTGCTTCTTTTTCAAACTGGCCAGAGCTGAGTCATGGTTTATAAATATGTCATTTTTAGTAGGTTTAACCTGGCAAGTGGAGAAGAGCATATGGAATGCTTTTCTTGTGTTTCAACAAATAAGAATTGGAATATCAGAGAAAACATTTTTAAAGGAAAAGTTTGATCAGGGTAGAAATTCCTCTAGTAGGAACCTCTATGACATACTATTGGTCATACTTGTATTGTTTCAAAGATACTGCTATGCCTGTCTTTTCTCCAATTGTCAAATGGTCGTGTTTTGAGGCCTCTCCCAACCATCCCACACCCTACCAAGAGACTTCCCACATTCCTGGCTGACTTGGCTTCTCTTCCAGGCCCCAATTATTTAACTAATATTTTAAAAATTATCTTTGCACATTTGAATTTGAATTTAAGTATTGGGTTGGCTAAAAGTTCATTTGAGTTTTGTTCTGTACAATGTTGCAGAAAAACCCAAATGAAAATTTTGATCAACTCAGTAACAACTATCTTTATATTCCAGGAAGAATACCCAGCATTTGAGAAGGGAGAAGATGGTCAAGAAGAAAATTTAGTGTATATGGAGAGGCTTATAAGTAAGTTAGCCAGCTGTGTCCATGATGGTAAATTTTCTCTTTGCTACTATCAATGAAAGTAGGCACTAGAAAAACTGGAATTTTTCTAACAGAAATAGAAAACAGAGATTTCCTTGCCAAATGAAAGTTTCTTTTAAATGCAAAAGGCCAAGACCAGGAGAGGCTACTCCGTCACTTTCTAAATCTTTGATGCCCTCTTAGAATAGGTGATCATGGACTGAAATATCAGCATCATTATATGGCTTTAAACAATTTACAGAATAATCTTAAACTCGTCCACTTACAATGGCAGTTTTAGGATATGTATAATTAGAAGTTGCCTACATGAGGTTATTTTAAAGGATGCTTCTTCCTAAATATCTCAAGGAAAAGCTGGGATCTTTAGAAACTCATTCCTATGAATTCCAGTTTTCTTTTCCAATGATTTGAATGTTCAGTGCAAATGCTCCTCAGAACATTAACACTGGCTCTCAACCCTTTCTCCAACTGTTATGGGGGCATTTAGGGATTAAAGATGGAAAACAGAGCAGAGTTCTACTGGACATTGAAATGAAGAAAGGAGCCTTCCTGCTTTGAGACCAGTGACATCTATTTGAAAACGGTGGTTACAGAAGCATATGCAATTCCCATGGCAATAGGAAGCATCACCACTGGGAGTGTCTGCAAATGCCTACGTAGTTAGTAAAAGAGAAACTCCACGCAGACAAGCTCAGGTGCATCATTTTTATGGATATGTTCCTGTCTCAAATGAGAAAAGATAATTAAAATGTAATTATTAGTTTGAAAACTAATTAATGCTGGAAGCTCTTATTAGAAGTAACATGCTCTATATTCCCAAGATGAGCAATGCTGAGTGATTTTGGAAATAAATCATTTAAATCTCTATAGCATTTGATAGGGTTGATCACATTATTCATAATGAGAAATTTCTTCTCTTCTGATTTCTTTGATGTTATCTTGATTCTTTCAGTTCAATTCAGTTGCTCAGTCATATCCGACTTTTTGTGACCCCCATGGACTGCAGCACATCTATCACCAACTCCTGGAGCTTGCTTAAACTCATGTCCATTAAGGCGATGACGCCATCCCACCATCTCATCTGTTGTCCCCTTCTCCTCTCGCCTTCAGTCTTTCCCAGCATCAGGGTCTTTTCTAATGAGTCAGCTCTTCACATCAGATGGCCAGAGTATTGGAGCTTCACCTTCAGCATCAGTCCTTCCAGTGAATTTTCAGGATTGGTTTCCTTTAGGACTGACTGGTTTGATCTCCTTGCAGTCCAAGGGACTTGCAAGAGTCTTCTCCAATACCACAGTTCAAAAGCATCAATTCTTTGGTGCTTAGCTTTCTTTATGGTACAACTCTCACATCCATACATGACTACTGGAAAAACCATAGCTTTGACTAGATGGACCTTTGTCAGCAAAGTAATATCTCTGCTTTTTAATATGCTGTCTAGGTTGGTCATACCTTTTCTCCAAGGGGCAAGTGTCGTTTAATTTCATGGTTGTAGTCACCATCTGCAGTGATTTTAGAGCCTGAGAAAATAAAGTCTGTCACTGTTTTCATTGTTTCTCCATCCAGTTGCCATAAAGTGATGGGACCGGATGTGATGATCTTTGTTTTTTTGGAATATTGAGTTTTAATCCAGCTTTTTCACTCTCCTCTTTCACTTTTATCAAGAGGCTCTTTAAGTTTCTCTTTGCTTGGCTCTTTCCCGTTGTTGTCTCCTTTTGCTGTGTCTTTTTATTCTTCCCAGAATACTGCAAATTTATCTCATTATACCCCCAACACCCATAATTCAGTTCTTACCATTCAAGATTGTAGCAACTTTTTATGGCTTCTTGAAAATGACTCCCAGTTCAACAGCTCTTCTCCCTGACTTCACTACAAAGCTCTAACTACACATTTCCAACTGTCTACTAGACATCATTATTTGCATGTTTTGTGGTTTCCTTGTGCTAAAAATTTCTCAAACCAGATTTATCACTTTCTTCCACAAAACAACTCATTATTCCTAAATTTGTAATCTTTGCCAAGAAAGTGTAATACTTTTCTCTCTTTGAGTCAGCCTGAAAAATGAGGCGATTTGTTGGAATCCTCCATCTCTGGAGAATTATCTCCTTCCGTCTCATTTAAAAATTCTGAAAATTCTGTGTATCATTGCTTTGGTTCACAGTTTAATACTGCTTATTTCAGCTGCTGTTGTAAGATCTACTTGTGTACTTGATTGTCCTGAATCAGGGGATTTAGAACCTATACAGCAAGAATTTTGACTTCCTACTTTTTAAGCCTAGAGCATAAAGTGTAGTGGCTTAAGCATAGCAGATACTGAATAGATATTTAACTGTTTTACTGTTATGAACTCCATATTATAGGAACAATAAAAATACTAAGACATAAAAGTAATGCTAAAAGTTGGTCACTAAAACGAGACATCAAAACATAACCCGTATTACTTTACTGGATAATTTTGGAAGGAGCCTTGGTTAGCCAATGTTAGTTCAAATTTACATTGCAATTTCTTTACATTTCTTGCCTTCAGTGCGACAGATCCTGTCTCACAAGATTGACTTTAATAATTTAAATAGTTCTTTGGATTTTAGACTTGAAAACTAAGTGTATGTGGGTGGAAAAGGATGGTTCTCAGTTGAGTTGATAGGATTAAGAAGCAACTCAGCTGAGTAAGCCCTTGTGGCTACGATTCACTTAAAATGCAAAGAGTAGGCAGTTGTATAACTAATGCTAGGGACAGAGACTCATTTTAAGTCTAGAGATGGATTTAGATTACTAAATAACACTTTCCTTTTGCAGTCAGAAATAATTTTACTTTATTTCAAAACAAAAATTGAAAATGGCATTAACTTTAAAGCAGTCAGTAAAGTTACTACAGCAATCAACTATCTTTATTCTCCATCTAAATACAAATCATATGACAAAACTGGGATGGAAAAAAATGTGAAAGCCTTTGGGTACTGTAGTTGCCAAAGGATGAGCTTCTTAATAGTCTGTTCAGCTTTTGCATCTGGCAGGAACTTACTCTCAACCTCTGCTTTCCCCAATATTGATCATGTGGAATAAAAGAGTTTGACACCTTCATGTACAGCATGATCGAGTTTTGGAGTACATGCCAGCTGCTCATTGATTCTATTTGCTTGTATTAAATATTCATTTGTTAAAATGCTTATTATATGCTGGGCATTGTTACTGGTGAACAGAACAAGCAAGCTCCCTATTCTTAGGAACTTAAATTCTTTGCAATGGATGGCTGCTGCTGCTGCTAAGTCACTTCAGTTGTATCCGACTCTGTGCGACCCCATAGACAGCAACCCACTAGGCTCCTCTGTCCCTGGGATTCTCCAGGCAAGAATACTGGAGTGGGTTGCCATTTCCTTCTCCAATGCATGTAAGTGAAAAGTGAAAGTGAAGTTGCTCAGTCGTGCCCGACTCTTAGCGACCCCATGGACTGGAGCCTACCAGGCTTCTCCGTCCATGAGATTTTCCAGGAAAGAGTATTGGAGTGGGGTGCCATGGCCTACTCCATGCAATGGGTGAAGGGAGGGGAAAAATAAGCAAACAAATAATACTAAATGTATACCAAAATGAATATATATGTTCAAGAATATGTGATGAAAAAAAGATTGAATAGGTAAGTAAGAAGTCAGCATATCTTGATAGTGCTGTACAGAGAGTTAAAATACTAGTGGTGTGGTTAAGCAATCACTTTTGATTGGGTTGTCAAGTCAAGTCTATTTTAAAAAGTGACATTTAAGTTGAAATCTGTATGGATGAAGAGATAAAGAGTATTTGAGGCAGATGGAAGAGCTTATGCAAAGTTCTGAGATAGGAACAGAAAAAAGGCCAGAATGGTCAAAGTCTAGTGTGTGAGAAAGTGGTATGATTGAGATCAGAAACATAAGCAAATCCCTAGGGTTTTTAAAGCCATGAAAGGAATTTGGATTTCCTTCCAAGGATCATGAGCAGCCACTGGGGAATTTAAGAAGCATAAAAGGGGCAATCTGATTTGTATTTTAGGATAATGGCTCCAGTCTCTGTATGAAGCGTGGATTGTATTGGAGCCAGAATGGAAGCAGAGGGATCAGCAAGAAGGCCATTGTGAAAGTCCAGGCAAGATGTGATGGAGGCTTTGATCCATGCTAGTAGCAGAGGTGAAAATAAAAGGATCCGGAGAAATTACTGAGTCAATGTGATTGCAGTTTTTCAATAGTTGCAAGTTGTTTCCTAAAAAGTTTTTTTTTTTAATTAATTTGCACTCCTCTATTGGTTTGTGAGAGTAATAATGCAAAGTAGAAATTGTCCACACTTCAGTTTTATATAAGATGAAAACATGATCTTACATACGTTAGTTTAAGATAACTTCCTTTCCTAGGAAGGAGCTCCATGTGTCTCAAGACCTGGCAATTTATTATATACCACAAGGTCTCAGCATTTTTCTGTATGCTATATACTCTTTTGTTGGACCTCTCTATGCAGCAACTCTTCATGTTATACATGCATGTGTATATATTCCCTTTCTTCTTTTATATACCTATTATTTATATTCTTATTGAAATATAGTTGATGTACAGTATTTTGTTAGTTTCAGTTTTTGCTGCACAGGGATTTGACATTGCATACATTATGAAATGATGACACTGTAAGTCTAGTAATCATCTGTCCCCATACAAAATTATTACAATACTATAGGCAATATTCCTTATACTGTAAATTATATCTCTGTAACTTATTTACTTTATAACTAGAGGTTTGAACCTCTCAATCCCCTTCACTTATTTTGCCTCCTGACTCAACTTCCCTCCATTTTGGCAAATACTTGTTTGATCTCTGTAGCTATGAGCTATTTTCATTTTGTTTGTTTCATTTTTGAAATTTCACATACAAGTGAAATCATATGGTATTTGCCTTTCTCTCTCTGACTTACTTCATGTAGTATAATATTCTCTAGGTCTACCCATGCTGTAGCAAATGGCAAGATTTCATTTTTATGGCTGAGTAATATTCTATTGTATATCTAGACCATGTATTCTTTATCTGTTCATCCATTGCTGGACATTTATGTTGCTTCTGTATCTTGAATTTTGTAAATAATGCTGTAATGAACATATGTATACATATAAAATTTTGAATTACTATTTTTCTTCAAAGAATGGCTAGAAGTTGAATTGCTGGATTCTAATGTAGTTCTTTTAAAAATTTCTTTGAGTAACATTCATATTGTTTTCCATAGTGGCTATGCCAATTTACATTCCCACCAAGAGGGCGCAAAAGTTTCCCGTTACTCTGTATCCTCTTCAATATTTATTATTTCTTGTCTTTCTTTTATGACAACCATTCTGACAGATTTACACCTGTCAGGTGATGGCTCATTGTGGTTTGGTTTGCATTTCTCTGATAATTAGATCCTCTGTTTCTTCAGCTGGGTTGTTTGATGTTGAGTTGTATGAGTTCTTTGTATATTTTGGGTATTAACCCCTCATCAGATACATTACTTGCCAATATTTCTCCCATTCAGTAGGCTGCCTTTTCACTTTGTTGATAGTTTCCTTTGCTGTGCAGAAGGTTTTATAGTGTGATATAGTCCCATTTATTTAATTTTGCTATTATTTCCCTTGCCTTAGAGACAGATCCCAAAATCTATTGCTAAGACTGATGTCAAAGAGCATACTGCCTGAGTTTTCTTCTAGGTATTTCATGGTTTCAGGTTTTATATTTAGGTCTTTAATGTATTTTGTGTTTATTTTTGTACATGGTATGAGAAAGTAGCCCAGTCTGAGTTTTTTGCATGTAGCTATTTAGTTTTTCTCAACACCACTTATGAAGAGGTTTCCTATTCCCCATTTTATGTTATCTTTTTTGTTGAAGATTAATTGACCATTTAATTATAGATTTATTTCTGGGCTCTCTAGTCCATTGATCAATGTGTCTGTCTTTTTGTCAGTGCCATACTGTTTTTATTACCATAACTTTGTAGTATCATTTGAAATCAGGGAAGTAGAAGCTTCTAGCTTTGTTCTTTCTCAAGATAGCCTTGGCTATTTGAGATATTTTATGTTTCTCTACAAACTTTAGAATTACTTGTTATAGTTTTATGAAAAATACCTATGATATTTTGATCAGAATTCCACTGAATCTGTACATTATCTTGGGTAGGATTGTCATTTTAATAATATTAGTCTTTCAATTTATGAGCATGATATATCTTTCCATTTTTGTCGCCTTCAGTTTCTTTAACCATCATCTTGTAGTTTTCTGAGTACAAGGCTTTTACCTCTTTACTTTGATTTATTCCTTATTTTTTTCTTTTTGATGTAATTGTAAATTCTTAATTTTTCTAACAGTTCCTAGTGTATAGAAGTGCAACAAATGTCTATATATTAATCTGTTATCCTGAAACTTCACTGAACTCATTTATTAGTTCTCAAATCTTTTTTTATAGTGTCTTTAGGATTTTCTCTATATTGTATTATATCACCTGCAGACAGTGACAGTTTTATTTCTTCTCCAATTTGGATTTCTTTTCTTTGCTTTTTTCTTTTCTGACTGCCTGTGTGTCTAGGACTTCCAACACTATCTTGAATAAAAGTGGAGAGAGACAGCATCCTCATCTTGTTTCTCGTTTTAGTGGATGGAAATGCTTTCAGCTTTTCACTGTTGACTACGAGTTTGCTGTATATGACCTTTATCATGTTGAGGTATGTTCCCTCTTTACCCACTTTGTTGACAGGCTTTTCAAAAAATATCATAAATGTGTGTCGAAATTTGTCAAAAAGTTATTCTGCATTTGTTGAAACGGTCATTTGATTTTTATTCTTCAGCTTGCTGATACAGTGTATCATGTTGTCTGTTTTGTGGATATTATGCCATCTGCGCATTCCTGGGATAAATCCCACTTGATAATGGTTTATGATTCTTTTAATGTTTTGAATTCAGTTTGGTAATATTTTGTTGAGATTTTTTTGCATCGATGTTCATCATTAATATTGCCTTGTAATTTTCTTTTTTGTATGTGATATTTTTATCTGGTTTTGGTATCAGAGTAATGTCTCTGATGAGAATGAGTTTGGAAGCATTCCTTCTGCAATTATTGGGAATAGTTTGAGAAGAATAGATGTTAATTCGTCTTTAAATATTTTGTAAAGTTTACCTGTGAAGACATCTAGTCCTGGGCTTTTGTTTTTTGGGATTTTTTTTTGATTACTGAATTGATTTTATTACTAATAATCAATCTGTTTACATTTTCTATTTCTTCCTGGTTCAGTCTTGAGAGATTGTACATTTTAAGGAATTTATACATGTTTCATAGGCTATTCATTTTATTGGTGTATAATTGTTCACAGTAATCTCTCATGATTGTATTTTTGTGATATCAATTATAACTTCTTTTTCATTTCTAATTTTATTGATTTGATCCCTTGATCTTTTTTCTTCTTGATGAGTCTGGCCAAAGATCTGTCTTTAGCAAGACTGTGCAGAGTACATGATGAGAAATGCTAGGCTGGATGAAGCACAAGCTGGGATCAAGGTTGCCAGGAGAAATATCAATAACCTCAAATATGCAGATGATACTACTCTTGTGGCAGAAAGTGAAGAGGAACTAGAGCTTCTAGATGAAAGTGAAAAAGGAGAGTGAAAAAATTGGCTTAAAGTTCAACATTCAGAAAACTAAGATCATGGCATCCAGTCCTATCACTTCATGGCAAATAGATGGGGAAACAGTGGTTGACTTTATTTTTCTGGGCTCCAAAATCACTGCAGATGGTGGTTGCAGCCATGAATTTAAAAAACACTTGTTCCTTGAAAGGAAAGTTATGACCAACCTAGATAGCATATTAAAAAACAGAGACATTATTTTGTCAAAGAAGATCCATCTAGTCAAGGCTATGGTTTTTCCAGTGGTCATGTATGGATGTGAGAGTTGGACTATAAAGAAAGCTGAGCACTGAAGAATTGATGCTTTTGAACTGTGATATTGGAGAAGACACTTGAGAGTCCCTTGGACTGCAAGGAGATCCAACCAGTCCATCCTAAAGGAGATCAATCCTGGGTTTCCATTGGCCACTTGATGTAAAGAGCTGACTCATTTGAAAAGACTCTGATGCTGGGAAAGATTGAGGGCAGGAGGAGAAGGGGACGACAGAGGATGAGATGGTTGGATGGCATCACTGACTTGATGGACATGAGTTTGAGTGAACTCTGGGAGTTGGTGATGGACACGGAAGCCTGGCATGCTGTGGTTCATGGGGTCTCAAAAAGTTGGACATGACTGAGAGACTGAATTGAACTGAAAGATCTGAACTGAAAAATTTTGTTTATCTTTTCAAAGAACTGGTTGTTAGTTTTATTGATTTTTCTATTGTATTTTTAGTATTTATTTTATTTATTTCCACTCTAATCTATATTATTTTTCACCCTACTAACTTTATTTTTTGTTTCCTTTCTCTAGTTTTAAGGTCAAATTGTTAGAGATTTTTGTTTGCTTCTTGAGGTAGTTTTGTATCACTCTACACTTACCTTTTTGAACTGCTTTTGCTGCATTCCATAGATTTTGGGTTGTTGTATTTCAATTTTTGTCTCCATGTATTTTTTTCATTTCTCTTTGATTTCATCAGTGACTCATGGGATGCTTAGATTTCATGTGTTTGTGTAGTTTTTTTTTTTTTTTTTAGTCTTAAAGCTGATTGCTATGCTGAAGTTGTTGTGGTTAACAATGATACTTTTATATGTGTTTAGTCTTCTTAAATTTATTGAGACTTGTTTTGTGGTCTAGCTTGTGATCTGTTCTGGAGAATTTTACATGTACATTTGAAAAGAATGTGTATTCTGCTATTTTTGGATAAAATATTCTTTATCATCTAATAACTCTATTGGTACAATTTGTCATTTAAAGTTAGTGGTTTTTTTTTTTTTCACTGATTTGCTTTCTGGATGATCTGTCCATTGATGCAAAGGGGATGTTAAAATCCTCTATTATTATTGTATGACTATCAATCTCTCATTTTATGTTTATTAGCATTTGCTTTGTGTATATAGGTGCTCCTGTGTTTGAGCATATGTGTTTATAATTACTATACCTTCTTGTTGGATTTATCTCTCCATCATTATGTAATGTCCTGCTTTGTCTCTTGTTACAGTATCTATTTTAAAGTGTATTTTGTCTGATAAAAGTATTGCTACTTCAGTTTTCTTTACATTTTCATTTGCCTGGAAAGTATTTTTCCTTCTCACTTTTGGTATGCGTGTGTGTTGTTGCCTGTGAGTCCTGCTTTGTGTTATGAGTGTGACCCTCTAGAGGGAGGAGTAGGCTTCCTGTGTGGTTGGCTAAATGGCCCAGGGAACTCAGGGCTGGTGCTGGCCCCCTGGTAGGTGGGGCTCTGTCCACGTGTGGCTTTCTGCATATCTGAGGGCACTTGTGGCAGGGTCTTTGAATGATGTGTGCTTGGACTTGGCAGGCTCGGGGTTGCTTCTGGTCTACCACTGGGCTGGCTGGGTCCCCAGAACTAATATGCTAGAGGGAGGATTCCAAAAAGGCTCTCGTTAGTGCAGTGTTATCATGGTGAAACGAGCTTTCAAAAATAGCTGCTGCCAGCATGTGCATCTCAGGGGAAGTCCTGGTGACATCCTGCATCTCCTGGAGGCTCTCCAAGTTAAGAGCCAAGTGGGTCTGACTCCAGCTTCATTCAAAGTACTTTCTCTATGCTGGGACTTGGAGGATGAGATTTTGTGCATGTCCCCTATGAGTGAAGTGCCGGTTTCCTATAGCTCTCTGCCCTCCTCAACATGAGCCCCTACTGATTTTCAAAGCCAGGTCCTGGATCCTGGTGACATCCTGCATCTCCTGGAGGCTCTCCAAGTTAAGAGCCAAGTGGGTCTGACTCCAGCTTCATTCAAAGTACTTTCTCTATGCTGGGACTTGGAGGATGAGATTTTGTGCATGTCCCCTATGAGTGAAGTGCCGGTTTCCTATAGCTCTCTGCCCTCCTCAACATGAGCCCCTACTGATTTTCAAAGCCAGGTCCTGGGAGGTCATCTTCCCAGTTTAGAAAACTGAGAGCACAGAACCTGATGTGGGGCTTGGATCCCTCACTCTTTGAGGAGTATCTCTATATCTGTGATAGTTTTCCTGTTTTGGGGTCACCAGCCAGGTGTATGGATGCTAAATGAGTCTTTATCCCTCCTACCTGTCTTGTTGTGGTTCCTTCTTCATATGTTCAGTTGTGGAAAAAATTTTCTGCCAGCATTCTGGTTGTTCTCATAGATAGTTACTCTGTAAGTGGTTATAATTTTGGTGTGTCACATATGGACATCTTATCTTCGACAAAGGAGGCAAGAACATACAATGGAGTAAAGACAGTCTCTTTAACAGGTGGTGCTGGAAAAACTGGCCATCCACATATAAAAGAATGAAACTAGATCACTTTCTAACACCACACACAAAAATAAACTCAAAATGGATTAAAGATCTAAATTTAAGACCAGAAACTACAAAACTCCTTGAGGAGAATATAGGCAAAACACTTTCGGACATATATCACAGCAGGATCCTCTATGATCCACCTCCCAGTATACTGGAAATAAAAGCAAAAATAAACAAATGGGACCTAATTAAAATCAAAAGCTTCTGCACAACAAAGGAAACTATAAGTAAGGTGAAAAGACAGCCTTCTGAATGGGAGAAAACAATAGCAAATGAAGCAACTGACAAACAACTCATCTCAAAGATATACAAGCAACTTATGCAGCTCAACTCCAGAAAAATAAATAATCCAATAAAAAAATGGGCCAAAGATCTAAACAGGCATTTCTCCAAAGAAGACATACGGATGGCTAACAAACACATGAAAAGATGCTCAACATCACTCATTATCAGAGAAATGCAAATCAAGACCACAATGAGGTACCACTTCACACCAGTCAGAATGGCTGCGATCCAAAAATCTACAAGCAATAAATGCTGGAGAGGATGTGGAGAAAAGGGAACCCTCTTACACTGTTGGTGGGAATGCAAACTAGTACAGCCATTATGGAAAACAGTGTGGAGATTCCTTAAAGAATTGCAAATAGAGCTGCCTTATGACCCAGCAATCCCACTGCTGGGCATACACACCGAGGAAACCCGAATTGAAAGAGACACATGTACCCCAGTGTTCATTGCAGCATTGTTTATAATCGCCAGGACATGGAAACAATCTAGATGTCCACCAGCAGATGAATGGATAAGAAAGCAGTGGTACAATGGAGTATTACTCAGCCCTCAAAAAGAATAAGTGTGACTCAGTTCTAATGAGATGGATGAAACTGGAGCCAATTATACAGAGTGAAGTAAGCCAGAAAGAAAACACCAATATAGTATACTGACACATATATACGGAATTTAGAAGATAGTAATGATGACCTTGTAAGTGAGACAATATAAGAGACATAGAGGTATAGAACAGACTTTTGGATTCTGAGGGAGAGGGAGAGGGTGGGATGATCTGGGAGAATGGCAACGAAACATGTATACAATCATATAAGAAATGAAGCGCCAGTCTATGTTCAATACAGGATACAGGATGCTTGGGGCTGGTGTACGGGATGATCTGGGGAGATGGGGGGGAAGGGAGGTGGGAGAGGGCTTCAGCATGGAAAGCTTCATGTCAGTGTATAGCAAAACCAATACAGTACTGTAAAATAGAATAAAGTATTAAATAAAAAAATAATTTTGGTGTGTCAGTGGGAGGAGGTGAGTTCATGGTCTTCCTACACTGCCATTCATCCACCTCTCCTCTATTTCTTCTTTTAGATTATGAACCTTGAGGGCAGATAGAACCCTTGACGGTTGATAGAAACTATCAACTTATGCAATAGTGACAGCTTACAGTGAATGGTGTCAGATTTGTGATCTCAGAAGGAGAGAATTTGACTTTTGGAGAAGTGGCATGGCTTCAGAATTTATGGGGAAAAGTTTTATTACAGTGTAAAAGAGAGAAAAAGCTTCTGACATAGACATCACAAGGGGTCAGAGAGTGGCCCACCCACTAGGTGGGTGGGGCTTTATATGTATTTGTAGTTCAGTCACTCAGTCATGTCCGACTCTCTGTGACCACATGGACTGACTCCCGGAGTTTACTCAGACTCACGTCCACTGAGTCAGTGATGCCATCCAACCATCTCATCCTCTGTCATCCCCTTTTCCTCCTGCCTTCAGTCTTTCTCGGCATCAGGGTCTTTCCAGTGAGTCAGCTCTTCATATCAGGTGGCCAAAGTTTTGGACTTTCAGCTTCAGTATCAGTACTTCCAATGAATATTCAGGACTGATTTCCTTTAGGAAGGACTGGTTGGATCTCCTTGCAGTCCAGGGGGCTCTCATGAATCTTCTCCAACACCACAGTTCAAAAGCATCAATTTTTCAGTGCTCAGCTTTCTTTATAGTCCAACTCTGTACATCCATACATGACTATCAGATAAACCATAGTTTTGACCGGATGGACCTTTGCTGGCAAAGTAATGTCTCTGCTTTTTAATATGCTGTCTAGATTTGTCATAGCTTTTCTTCCAAGGAGCAACTCTTTTAATTTCATGGCTGCTGTCACATCTGCAGTGATTTTAGAGCCCCCTCTCTCCCCCCTCCAAAATCAACATTCTGCCACTGTTTCCACTGTTTCCCCATCTATTTGCCATGAAGTGATAGGCCCAGATGCCATGATCTTAGTTTTCTGAATGTTGAGCTTTAAGCCAACTTTTTCACTCTCCTCTTTCACTTTCATCAGTAGGCTCTTTAGTTCCTCTTCACTTTCTGCCATAAAGGGTAGTGTCATCTTTGCATCTGAGATTATTGCTATTTCTCCCAGCAATCTTGATCCCAGCTTGTGCTACATCTAGTCCAGCATCTCACATGATGTACTCTGCATATAAGTTAAATAAGCAGGGTGACAGTATGCAGCTTTGATGTACTCTTTTCCTAATTTGAAACCAGTCCATGTTCCATGTCTGGTTCTAACTGTTGCTTCTTTACCTGGATGCAGATTTCTCAGGAGGCAGGTCAGATGGTCTGGTACTCCCATCTCTTTCAGAATTTTCCACAGTTTATTGTGATCTACACAGTCAAAGGCTTTGGTATAATCAATAAAGCAGAAGTAGATGTTTTTCTGGCATTTTCTTGCTTTTTGTATGATCCAACAGATGTTGGCGCTTTGATCTCTGGTTTCTCTGCCTTTTCTAAATCCAACTTGAACATCTGAAATTTCACGGTTTATGTACTCTTGAAGCCTGGCTTGGAGAAGTTTGAGCATTATTTTGCCAGCACATGATTGAGACTTTTTCAGTTGGTTACCAACAATAGAAAGGTCTTACCAAAGCCAGTCCCATGACATATGTTTTAAGATTACAAGATTATTCAGAAGGCTCTGTAAGGAGACAAATGTTGAGCAAGATACATTGTTGTTATATAGTCATTAGTACAGAGCTTAAGGAAAAACATGCCCTTGAACAAGATGTGTTATTTTGTTTTATAATCATTAGTTCTGAGTTTAAAGAAAGTTAGTCATAGAAGAAATAGATTGTTGCCATAACAACTCATAGCTTAAGGAAAAAAAGTCTTATGTGACTAAGAGGAAGGAATGTAGGAAAAAAAAGTTTGCCCCCTTCTCCTCCTCAAGTGCCTAGGACCCTTTATCAACCTATTTAAGCATTAATCCTCCCAATAGTGTGCCATACAGCTGTTGCTTAAGAATCACCCTGATCACGTGAACAGATCACTGAAAAAAAGCTGATCCTTTGTCATGTTTATTTTCTATTACTGAGGGTAATGAATCCCAACAATTCTATGAAGATTATTTAGTGTCTATACTCATATTTCAGACAGGGCTTCCCTGGTGGCTCAGTGGTAAAGAATCTACCTGTAGTGCAGGAGATGTGATTTTGATCTCTGGGTTGGGAAGATACCCTGGAGGAAATGGCAACCCATTCTAGTATTCTTGCCTGGGAAGTCCAATGGACAGAGGAGCCTGGGGTTGCAAAAGAGTCAGACATGATTTACTGAGTAAACAATAACACATTTCAGACACAGAGAAAAAATGCAAAGAAACCCTTTTAACTGTATATAGTAGAAAATATTTAGAATTCATATTCAGAGAACTTGGATTCAAGTCCTGGTTTTGCTCCTTTCTGATAGGGGGACCTTGAACCTTTGTTTCTTCAACTGTAAACCAGTCTAATAATACAGTCTTCCCTGGGTTACAAGATATTGTAAGTTATATATAAAAAGAACTCACAAATTTTAAAATACAGATAAGTGCTTCTATTTAATAAAATATTTAGCTTTTAACTATGCTATGTATACTGTTCTTACAGTTTTACATGTACTAATTCTTTACTCCTCATGATTTTCTGATGAGGCTAGAGCTATTCTTATACCTATACCTATTTTTCAGATAAGAAGATAAAAGAGAGATGAAATAATTCATCAAAAGTCACATGCTCAGTAAATGATAGGACTTGAACCCATAATTGAATAGTACAGTCCCTGATTTGAGTGATTATGATCTGTTAGTACTCTTTAAATTTGAGACTATTAAATTATTTACAGCATATGTATTAATACAAAATATATACCAGACATTGTGCTAAATACTGAGGACATGATAAAGAAAGGGCAAGGTTATTCACAATCTTTTAAACATCTGTGAAGGTGAAGAATTTTTTTTCTTTAATCAAATTAGAAGCCTCAAGCTTGAACAATGGTACTAGCTCTTGACTTAATTAGCATATATGGATTCACAGATAAGTCAATATCATAATATAGACTAGCACACATTTTATTACATATCATCAGTAAATATTCTTTATTAACTGAGCCATTTTTTCCAGAAAAGTAACTTCCCATTTTGACATTCCAAAGATATTAAGTTTCTTCCAAATATATAAATAGTGACTTTAGTTTTCCTTCTTAGAATTTGCAGATTTTCAAACATATTCATGACTCAATTATATTTGAAGATCTCAGCCAGTGGGATACCACTTTCCTTTTCAATTTAGTGGTCAGAGTGAGTTTTACTTAGAATCTAGATGTGTATAAGAGACAGGCATATATGGATTCACAGATAAGTCAATATCATAATATAGACTAGCACACATTTTATTACATATCATCAGTAAATATTCTTTATTAACTGAGCCATTTTTTCCAGAAAAGTAACTTCCCATTTTGACATTCCAAAGATATTAAGTTTCTTCCAAATATATAAATAGTGACTTTAGTTTTCCTTCTTAGAATTTGCAGATTTTCAAACATATTCATGACTCAATTATATTTGAAGATCTCAGCCAGTGGGATACCACTTTCCTTTTCAATTTAGTGGTCAGAGTGAGTTTTACTTAGAGAATTCTAAAATAAACATGTGCAGGTGAATTCACTAAGTATGTATTTTAATATCTCCAGTAGCATAGAAGCTACATAGCTACAACTTGATAGAACATCTCATCTTAACTGCTTAATGAGGGTATGAGAAGTGTCTATAGTTCCATATCATAAAAATTCATTCTTTTTTGCATGATTTTTTCTGTGACACAACAGATGATTATGAGAGCCCATTTATGTAAGTGAATTGCTCAGTGATATTATCAGCCAAAATTGTAGGTTGAGGTCAAGTGATGTCAAGTTATTATTTAAAGAAACAAAGGCAAAAGGAAAAGACAGATTGTAGAAGAGAAATTTAATACATTTTGGCAACATAAGTAGGAAGGTCAGTAAAGGACATGAAACTAGGATGATGTCATTATAACTGGCTTCAGTTCAGAAGTGGCAGGGTGGCAGTTAGCCAGAAAGGCACTTTGATGTTGTTTGTTTATATATTACTATTTAACTGTCCAGGTCCAGAAGTGGAGATTACAACAGATAATTTTATGGTGGATGACTGAATATTGTGGTTACTGCTTTATTTTAAACTTTGTTGCCAGAATGCAATGACTGTATTTTTTTTAGAATTTTCAGTTTTAAGATGCACTTCCTCCATGCCTGCAGATCTGTAGGACCTTCTATTGTAGGACCTTCTACAATCAAAACAGGTCAAACTGCTGCAAGGATACCTGTGTGATGTAATGATATAGATACAGATTTTGAGTTCACAAAACATTTAGGGAAGACTCCCATAATGTTTTAAAATTATGGAATAATCAGATTTCTGCAACATCCTCTCTTGCTTCATGGGTGGTGATTATGATATGCCTGTAAAGATGAAGAAAGCAGTCAGATGGAAAGATGCCTTCATTTTTCAGTTTCTCATTAGAGTGTATTATGAACATCCCCTCTGCAGGCCATAACTACCTAAAATAGCTCCTATTCTATTGGCTAAATCACATGCATTTGGCAACTGATAGTATCCTATTGGTTAGAGGTGAAATTTTTGCTGCAGATACTGCAAATCAAACCTATGCAACAGAAATATACCACAAGCCACAAATATAAGCTACATGTTTTATTTAAAAATTTCAAGCAGCCACGTTTTTAAAGAGTTAATATCAATTTAATGGTATATTTTCTTTAATGTGGTACATCCAAAGTATTATCATTCAAACATGTGTTAAAAAACAACTCAGGTGGCACAGAATCAGAGTGGCTTAGACCAGGGAGGTGCATGAAGCTTAGGGCAGGTCCTGAGAGCAGGGACAAGCCCGGCGTAGAGTCCATCACCACCATCCCTGTGTAAAGACAGAAATCAGACACGGAAGAGACCAGCAAACAGAGGAAGACAAACAGAGGGAACTGCCTTGGTAGCGACCCCACACAGATCACAACGCCAGAGAAAGGGCCAAATTTACCTTTACTACTTTTATGAACTTTTTTTTTTTTGGTGGGTTGATGCAGAAAAGTGATTTTTTTTTTCCTTTTTTTTCCTTAAAGACTTTTAAAAAATTTTTTTTGAAAAAAATTTTTTTTCTTCTTTTCTGTCTCCTTTTTTTAAAACTTTCTTAAATTTTTAAATCCTCTATATCTCTATTATTTTTTATAACCTATTATTACTTAAAAAAAAAACCACCCACCCTATTTTTAAAGCAAATGCCGTATATAGTCTTCTTGTGGTGGAGGCTGTTGTCTTTTAATAATTCTGGTGGCTTTTTTTTCTTTTTTTTTCCTTTCCTTTTTTTTTTCCTTTCCTTTTTTTCCTCCCTCTTTTCTCTCCTTCTTTCCATTAATACTTTATTTTTGAAAATCCAATCTCTACTCCAGATTTTTAATCTTTGCATTTTGGTATTTGTTGCCAATTTTGTACATTTAAAAACCTAATCTTCAGTACCCAATTTTACATGAGTGCAAGAATACTGGCTTGATCCCTCTCTCCTCCATCAGTCTCTCTTTTTTCTCCACCAGGTGGCCTCTATTTCCTCCCTCCCCCTACTTCTCTCTACACAACTTTGTGAATCTCTGTGTGTTCCAGAAGGCGGAGAACACTTAGTGAACTGGTTACTGGCTGGATCTGTATCCCTCCTTTACATCTCCCTCTTTTACCCCCCTTCATCCCTCTCCTCTTCCCTGTATAACTCTCTGACCACTTCTGAGAGGTCCAGACTGTGGAGTGCACACAAGAAAGTGGTTACGGGCTAACTTGCTCTCTCCTCTTCTGATTCCACCTCATCCCATTCCAGTCATCTCTAACTACCCCCTCCCTCTTCTCTCCTCCAAGAAACTCAGTGATCCTCTAGGGGGGACCCTCAAGGTGGAGAAACCTATCATCTTTAACCTAGATGTTTTAACACCAGCGCTGTATAGATGGAGAAGTCATGAGGCTATTGTAAAAATAAATCTGAAAACCAGAGTCAGGAGGCTTAAGCCCAAATCCTGAGATCATCAGAGAATCCCTGAATACAGGGAACATTATCCAATAGGAGCTCACCAAATGCCTTCATACCTACACTGAAACTGAGCACCATCCAAGGGCCAACAAGTTCCAGAGCAAGACATACCATGCAAATTCTCCAGCAACATAAGAACACGCCCCTGAGCTTCAATATACAGGCAGCTCAAAATACTCCAAAACCATTGACGTCTCATAACCCATTACTAGACACTTCACAGCACTCCAGAAAGAAGAAATCCAGCTCCACCCACCAGAACTCCAACACAAGCCTCCCTAATCAAGAAACCTTGACAAGCCACTGATACAACCCCACACACAGGGAGGAAGCTCAATAATAAAGAGAACTCCACAAATTCCCAGAATATAGAAAGGCCACCCCAAACGCAGCAATATAACCAAGATGAAGAGACAGAGGAATACCCAGCAGGTAAAGGAACAGGAGAAATGCCCACCAAACCAAACAAAAGAGGAAGAGATAGGGAATCTACCTGAGAAAGAATTCCGAATATTGATAGTGAAAATGATCCAAAATCTTGAAATCAAAATGGAATCACAGATAAATAGCCTGGAGTCAAGGATTGAGAAGATGCAAGAAAGGTTTAACAAGGACCTAGAAGAAATAAAAAAGAGTCATCATTTAATGAATAATGCAATAAATGAGATCAGAAACACCCTGGAGGCAACAAATAGTAGAATAACAGAGGCAGAAGATAGGATAAGTGAAATAGAGGATAGAATGGTAGAAATAAGTGAATCAATGAGGAAAAACGAAAAACGAATTAAAAGAAATGAGGACAACCTCAGAGACCTACAGGACAATATGAAACGCTCCAACATTCGAATTATAGGAGTCCCAGAAGAAGAAGACAAAAAGAAAGACCACGAGAAAATACTGGAGGAGATAATAGTTGAAAACTTCCCTAAAATGGGGAAGGAAATAATCACCCAAGTCCAAGAAACCCAGAGAGTGCCAAACAGAATAAACCCAAGGCGAAACACCCCAAGACATATATTAATCAAATTAACAAAGGCCAAACACAAAGAACAAATATTAAAAGCAGCAAGGGAAAAACAACAAATAACACATAAGGGGATCCCCATAAGAATAACTGCAGACCTTTCAATAGAAACTCTCCAGGCAAGGAGGGAATGGCAAGACATACTTAAAGTGATGAAAGAGAATAACCTACAGCCAAGACTACTGTACCCAGCAAGGATCTCATTCAAATATGAAGGAGAAATAAAAAGCTTTACAGACAAGCAAAGGCTGAGAGAATTCAGCACAACCAAACCAGCTCTCCAACAAATTCTAAAGGATAAACTTTAGACAGGAAACACATAAAGGGCGTATAAACCCGAACTCAAAACAACATAGCTAATGGCTACAGGAGCATACTTATCAATAATCACCTTAAATGTAAATGGGCTGAATGCTCCAACCAAAAGGCAAAGACTGGCTGAATGGATACAAAAACAAGATCCCTATATATGTTGCCTACAAGAGACCCACCTCAAAACTACAGACACATACAGACTGAAAGTGAAGGGCTGGAAAAGGATATTCCATGCAAATAGAGACCAAAAGAAAGCAGGAGTAGCGATACTCATCTCAGATAAAATAGACTTTAAAACAAAGGCTGTGAAAAGGGACAAAGAAGGCCACTACATAATGATTAAAGGATCAATCCAAGAAGAAGATATAACAATTATAAATATATATGCACCCAACATAGGAGCACCGCAATATATAAGACAAATGCTAACAAGCATGAAAGGGGAAATTAATAATAACACAATAATAGTGGGAGACTTTAATACCCCACTCACACCTATGGACAGATCAACTAAACAGAAAATTAACAAAGAAACGCAAACTTTAAATGAGACAATAGACCAGTTAGACCTAATTGATATCTATAGGACATTTCACCCCCAAACAATGAATTTCACCTTTTTTTCAAGTGCACATGGAACCTTTTCCAGGATAGATCACATCCTGGGCCACAAAGCTAACCTTGATAAATTCAAAAAAATTGAAATTATTCCAAGCATCTTCTCTGATCATAATGCACTAAGGTTAGATCTCAATTACAGGAGAAAAGCTATTAAAAATTCCAATATTTGGAGGCTGAACAACACCCTTCTGAATAATCAACAAATCACAGAAGAAATCAAAAAAGAAATCAAAATATGCATAGAAACGAATGAAAATGAAAACACAACTACACAAAACCTGTGGGACACTATAAAAGCAGTGCTAAGAGGAAAGTTCATAGCAATACAGGCATACCTCAAGAAACAAGAAAAAAGTCAAATAAATAACCTAACTCTACGCCTAAAGCAACTAGAAAAGGAAGAAATAGAGAACCCCAGAGCCAGTAGAAGGAAAGAAATCTTAAAAATTAGGGCAGAAATAAATGCAAAAGAAACAAAAGAGACCATAGCAAAAATCAACAAAGCAAAAAGCTGGTTCTTTGAAAGGATAAATAAAATTGACAAACCATTAGCCAGACTCATCAAGAAACAAAGAGAAAAAAATCAAATCAACAAAATTAGAAATGAAAATGGAGAGATCACAACAGACAACACAGAAATACAAAGAATCATAAGAGACTACTATCAGCAACTATATGCCAACAAAAGGGACAACTTGGAAGAAATGGACAAATTCTTAGAAAAGTACAACTTTCCAAAACTGAACCAGGAAGAAATAGAAAATCTTAACAGACCCATCACAAGCATGGAAATTGAAACTGTAATCAGAAATCTTCCAACAAACAAAAGCCCAGGTCCAGACGGCTTCACAGCTGAATTCTACCAAAAATTTCGAGAAGAGCTAACACCTATCTTACTGAAACTCTTCCAGAAAATTGCAGAGGAAGGAAAACTACCAAACTCATTCTATGAGGCCACCATCACCCTAATACCAAAACCTGACAAGGATGCCACAAAAAAAGAAAACTATAGGCCGATATCACTGATGAACATAGATGCAAAAATTCTGAACAAAATCCTAGCAATCAGAATCCAACAACACATTAAAAAGATCATACACCACGACCAAGTGGGCTTTATCCCAGGGATGCAAGGATTCTTCAATATCCGCAAATCAATCAACGTAATTCACCACATTAATAAATTGAAAAATAAAGGTCATATGATTATCTCAATAGATGCAGAGAAGGCCTTTGACAAAATCCAACATCCATTTATGATAAAAACTCTCCAGAAAGCAGGAATAGAAGGAACGTACCTCAACATAATAAAAGCTATATATGACAAACCCACAGCAAACATTATCCTCAATGGTGAAAAACTGAAAGCATTTCCCCTAAAGTCAGGAACAAGACAAGGGTGCCCACTTTCACCACTACTATTCAATATAGTTCTGGAAGTTTTGGCCACAGCAATCAGAGCAGAAAAAGAAATAAAAGGAATCCAAATTGGAAAAGAAGAAGTAAAACTTTCACTGTTTGCAGATGACATGATCCTCTACATAGAAAATCCTAAAGACTCGACCAGAAAACTACTAGAGCTAATCAATGAATATAGTAAAGTGGCAGGATATAAAATAAACACTCAGAAATCCCTTGCATTCCTATACACTAATAATGAGAAAATAGAAAAAGAAATTAAGGAAACAATTCCGTTCACCATTGCAACGAAAAGAATAAAGTACCTCGGAGTACACCTACCTAAAGAAACTAAGGACCTATATATCGAAAACTATAAAACACTGATGAAAGAAATCAAAGAGGACACTAATAGATGGAGAAATATTCCATGTTCATGGATCGGAAGAGTCAATATAGTGAAAATGAGCATACTACCCAAAGCAATTTACAGATTCAATGCAATCCCCATCAAGCTACCAACAGTATTTTTCACAGAACTAGAACAAATTATCTCAAGATTTGTATGGAAATACAAAAAACCGCGAATAGCAAGGGCAATATTGAGAAAGAAGAATGGTACGGGAGGAATCAACCTGCCTGACTTCAGGCTCTACTACAAAGCCACAGTCATTAAGACAGTATGGTACTGGCACAAAGACAGAAATATAGACCAATGGAACAAGATAGAAAGCCATGAGATAAACCCACACACATATGGACACCTTATCTTCGACAAAGGAGGCAAGAACATACAATGGAGTAAAGACAGTCTCTTTAACAGGTGGTGCTGGAAAAGCTGGTCAACCATTTGCAAAAGAATGGAACTAGACCACTTTCTAACACCACACACAAAAATAAACTCAAAATGGATTAAAGATCTAAACGTAAGACCAGAAACTATAAAACTCCTTGAGGAGAACATAGGCAAAACACTTTCGGACATATATCACAGCAGGATCCTCTATGATCCACCTCCCAGTATACTGGAAATAAAAGCAAAAATAAACAAATGGGACCTAATTAAAATCAAAAGCTTCTGCACAACAAAGGAAACTATAAGTAAGGTGAAAAGACAGCCTTCTGAATGGGAGAAAACAATAGCAAATGAAGCAACTGACAAACAACTAATCTCAAAGATATACAAGCAACTTATGCACCTCAACTCCAGAAAAACAAATGATCCAATCAAAAAATGGGCCAAAGATCTAAACAGGCATTTCTCCAAAGAAGACATACGGATGGCTAACAAACACATGAAAAGATGCTCAACATCACTCATTATCAGAGAAATGCAAATCAAGACCACAATGAGGTACCACTTCACACCAGTCAGAATGGCTGCGATCCAAAAATCTACAAGCAATAAATGCTGGAGAGGATGTGGAGAAAAGGGAACCCTCTTACACTGTTGGTGGGAATGCAAACTAGTACAGCCATTATGGAAAACAGTGTGGAGATTCCTGAAAGAATTGCAAATAGAGCTGCCTTACGACCCAGCAATCCCACTGCTGGGCATACACACTGAGGAAACTCGAATTGAAAGAGACACGTGTACCCCAATGTTCATTGCAGCAATGTTTATAATTGCCAGGACATGGAAACAACCCAGATGTCCATCAGCAGATGAATGGATAAGAAAGCTTTGGTACATATACACAATGGAGTATTACTCAGCCCTCAAAAAGAATAAGTTTGACGCAGTTCTAATGAGATGGATGAAACTGGAGCCGATTATACAGAGTGAAGTAAGCCAGAAAGAAAAACACCAATATGGTATACTGACACATATATATGGAATTTAGAAAGATAGTATGATGACCCTGTAAGTGAGACAATATAAGAGACACAGAGGTATAGAACGGACTTTTGGCTTCTCAGGGAGAGGGAGAGGGTGGGATGACTGGGGAGAATGGCACTGAAACATGTATACAATCATATAAGAAATGAAGCACTAGTCTATGTTCAATACAGGATACAGGATGCTTGGGGCTGGTGTACGGGATGATCCGGGGACATGGTGTGGGGTGGGAGGTGGGGAGGGGGGCCTTCGGCATTGGGAGATTGTGTGCATCTGTGGCTGATTCATGTCAGTGTTTGGCAAAACCAATGTAGTATTGTGAAATGGAATAAAGTATTAAATTAATAAAAAAAATAAAAGACAAAAAAAAAAAAACCAAAACAGCTCAGGTGATGCAACAGGTCTTGAGGCTACAACTGATACCTATTGTCCTAGTTCTCTTCTACCTATTCTAGAATCTCTTCACTTTAACATTTTTGCTAGTCTAAGTGGCTTATTTAGTGGCTGGTCCTGTCCAAATTCTTCTCAGGCCACCCAGTAGCCTAGCTGCTGCTGCTAAGTCACTTCAGTTGTGTCTGACTCTGTGTGACCCCATAGACGGCAGCCCACGAGGCTCCCCTATCCCTGAGATTCTCCAGGCAAGAACACTGGAGTGGGTTGCCATTTCCTTATCCAATGCATGCTACTTACTGTCAAATCAAACAGAGACATCTGCTTGGTCTTCCCTATTGATGGCTCTTGTCTTCAAAGGTCAAGCCAGCAACCTGGGGTAGGAGATGGAGTCTGTTAATTGTCAAGTATGTTTATTCCAATAAAGCAGGAGAGAGGACATGATTATTGGATTTTTCCAGGCCCCACGCCCCATTTTGTAAATTGGACTTCAGTTTAGTTCAGTTCAGTTGCTCAGTTGTGTCTGACTCTTGGCAACCCCATGGACTGCAGCATGCCAGTCTTCCCTGTCCATCACCAACTCCCAAAGCTTACTCAAACTCATATCCATCAAGTCAGTGATGCCATCCAACCATCTCATCCTCTGTTGTCCCCTTCTTCTCCTGCCTTCAGTCTTTCCCAGCATCAAGGTCTTTTCCAATGAGTAAGTGAAACTATTTATTACTATGTGTTCCTACTTTGACATGGATAACTGGAATACCTTGAGTTCCTGAATAATAAAAGTGACTTTTTAATTTCCAGGTATTCTCTTTCCCTAGGGTATGATTACCTGAGTTAATAATCATAGTTTCTATGAAGGACTGATTGAATCATTACAGTATGATGTTGCTTTTATATTTCATGGTGATTCCTCATGTATTCTCGAACTCTTCAATTCCTGGAGGCCCCTATGGGATAGATCTTGAGAGGAACATGTGCTGTATTGAAAGACAGGAGTCTTCCCATTGTCTTCAAGTAAGAGAGGAATGCTGGTTTTTAACAAAGAGGAATAGACCACTTCTGATGGGCCCAGAAAGGCCAAGAGAATATGGGTATTTAAGATTTTTGAGTGTAAAGACCCAGACCTTCCCATTCTAGGTTTAGTAGTCCAGGTATTAGTCTTGGCACTTCACAAGTTCAGTCTTCTCTGAAAGGTTAATTTTATAATTCAGTTCTAGCTTTCTTTGCCTTTTAGTTATAGCAAAGCAGAGATTCTTCATGTGCTGCCAAAGAATCCTTGTGACTTTCACACTTTACCTTAAATTGGTAATTAATTATCTCCACTTTTAATTGTTTTTCTCCAGTGAATTGATAGCCCTCAGTGACAGTCATTCCTTCCATGAAAAAAGGTGAAAATGTTAGTTGCTCAGTCATGTCAGACTCTTTTGTGAACCCATGGACTATAGCCCACCAGGCTCCTCTGTCTATAGAATTCTTCAGGCAAGAATATTGGAGTAGGTTGCCATTCCATTCTCCAAGGGATATTCCCAACCTGGGGATCCAACCTGGATCTCCTACATTGCATGTGGATTCTTTTACAGTCTAAGCCATCAGGGAACCCCATTCTTTTCATATATATCTATTCTTTTCCAAATTATTTCCCAATTTAGGTTATTACAGAGTTTTGAGCAGAATTCCTTGTGCTATACAGTAGGTCCTTGTCGGTTATCTATTTTATATATAACAGTGTGTACATGTCAATCCCAAACTCCCCATCTATATGTTTCCTCTGCCCTCCCACTCTACCCCCTGGTAACAGTAAGATTGTTCTCTAAATCTGTGAGTCTGTTTCTGCTTTGTATATGAAAGTTTATTTATATCATTTTTTTTCAGATTCTGCATATAAAAGATATCATATGATATTTCTCTTTGTCTCATTTACTTCATTTAGTATGACAAAGCATTGAAAGAAGTAGGATTAGGCAGAGGGAGAGATTGAAGCTCTCTTACAGTTGCAATAAAGTAGCTCTGGCTCTATGTAGCTCTTTAGAATTGTCCTTAATTAAGGCATGGGGGCTGGTCCTTCCTTTCTTCCCTTCCCCCTTTAGGCAACCAATCATTGGTGTGGACGGCCCTTGGGGAGAGGCCGACCATGGGATAGGTGACTCTCAGATTGCAGAAGAGGAACTCAACTATGAGCTCTTTGTTGTTCAGTCACTCAGTTGTGTCTGACACTTTGTGACCCCATGGACTGCAGCACACCAGGCTTCCCTGTCCTTCACTATCTCCTGAGACTTGCTCAACTCATGTCTAATGAGTTGGTGATGCTATCCAACCATTTCGTCCTCTGTCATCACCTTCTCCTCCTGCCTTCATTCTCTCCCAGCATCAGGGTCTCTTCCAGTGAGTCAACTCTTCACGTCAGGTGGCAAAAGTAGTGGAGCTTCAGCCTCAGCATCAGTCCCTCCAATGAATTTTCAGGGTTGATTTCTCTTAGGACTGACTTGGTTGATCTCCTTGCACACAAAGGGACTCTCAAGAGTCTCCTCCAGTACAACAGTTAAAAAGCATCCATTCTTCAGTGCTCACCCTTTTTTATGGTCCAGCTCTCACATCCATACATGACTACTGGAAAAACCATAGCTTTGACTAGGTGGACCTTGTTGGCAAAGTAATGTCTCTGCTTTTTAATATGCTGTCTAGGTTTGCCATAGTTTTTCTTCCAAGGAGCAAGTGTTCTTTAATTTCATGGCTGCAGTCACCACCTGCAGTGATCTTGGAGAGCAAGAAAATAAAGTCTGTCACCATTTCCATTGTTTTCCCATCTTTTGTCGTGAAGTGATGAGACCAGATGCCATGATCTTCGTTTTTTGAATGTTGACTTTTAAGCCAACTTTTTCACTCTCCTTTTCACTTTCATTAATAGACTCTTTAGTTCCTCTTCACTTTCTGCCATAAGGGTGGTGTCATCTGCATATCTGAGGTTATTGATATTTTTCCGGCAGTCTTGATTCTAGCTTGTGCTTCATCCAGCCCGGCATTTTGCATGATGTACTCTGCATAGAAGGTAAACAAGCAGGGTGACAATATACAGCCTTGATGTACTCCTTTCCCAGTTTTGAACCAGTCCATTGTTCCATGTCCAGTTCTAACTGTTGCTTCTTGACCTGCATACTGATTTCTCAGGAGGCATGTAAGGGGTTCTGGTATTCCCATCTTTTGAAGAATTTTCCACAGTTAGTTGTGACCCACACGGTCACAGGGTTTAGCATAGTCAATGAAGTAGAAGTAGATGCTTTTCTGGAATTCTCTTGCTTTTTCTATGATCTAATGGATGTTGGCAATTTGGTCTCTGGTTCCTCTGCCTTTTCTAAATCCAGCTTGAATATCTGGAATTTCTCGGTTCACATACTGTTGAAGCCTAGTTTGGAGAATTTTGAGCATTACTTTACTAGCATGTCAAATGAGTGCAGTTGTGTGGTAATTTGAACATTCTTTGGCATTGCTCTT
Organism: Madoqua kirkii; assembly: GCA_006408675.1. Taxonomy (NCBI): domain Eukaryota; kingdom Metazoa; phylum Chordata; class Mammalia; order Artiodactyla; family Bovidae; genus Madoqua; species Madoqua kirkii. The sequence continues at coordinate 31,140 of SJYC01101372.1, forward strand.
CTTTGGGATTGGATTGAAAACTGACCTTTTCCAGTCCTGTGGCTACTGCTGAGTTTTCCAGATTTACTGGCATATTGAGTATAGCACTTTAACAGCATCATTTTCAGTTCTTTTTCTCAAGGGAAGAGAAAGAAACTTCTGGAAGTAACATCTGAAAATTTAAGTCTCAGATTTTGTGTCTTGCATCCTTTTCCCCAAGCTAGATGTTAAGGGTGAAATTCCCTAACAATGAATAATATTCTCTTCAAATCAGAAGGGAAGTTATGTTTCTGCAAATTTGCATTTTCACGACCTGATGGGCTGTAACTCTCATTACAGTTCTTAAAGGCTAGCCTAGTTCTTGCTGAGCCAGTGGGCAATCATTGATATATTTGTCAATAGCTGGTGAAAATATCTCAGGGGAAACAAAGTATTCAGCTTAGGCTCAAAATTTACGGTGGGAGTATCACTCAGAAAAGAGAAGTCTTCCACAGCAGGCATCCCATTCATTCTAATGGTGGCAGTGGTTTAGTTGCTCAGATGGGTTCAACTCTTGTGACTCCATGTATTTTGGCCAGTCAGACCTCTCTGTCCATGTTGCCATTTCTTCCTGCAAGGCATCTTCCCACCCAGGAACTGATCCCAGGTTCTTTACCTCTGGTGCCATCTGGGAAGCCCATTTAGTATAACAGTTATACATAAATGACTTAAGGACACAGTATAGTGTACTTAGAGAGACAGACACATTTCATCCCCATTAGATTATCACTACAAGCATAATATCTCTCTGGAAAAATAATTTTGACTCTTTAATTTCAATGAAAAATTAGATCATGAGCCAGTGTATCAAATATGAAACCAATTATTTCCATTTATTGTGTGATTAATATTACTAACTGAAAATAACAAGGTTTTACTGTACAGAACAGGGAACTATATTTAATATTCTGTGATAAACCATAATGGAAAATAATATGAAAGAGAATACATATATACATATATACATATAACTGAGTCACTTTGCTTTATAGCAGAAATTAATATAACATTGTAAATCAACTATATTTCAATGAAATTTAAAAATTCAAAAAGTAATTAAAAATTGATTAAAAATATTGCTAACTCATTTTCTGGTATATTTAGATGCAATGTTCTGTCATGGACTTTAATCATTAATAAAGCTTAATCACAGTTTCTTTTAGTGACTAACCATGTCAGTCATCAAATTGTGAAATTTCTGATGAAATATATGGCACATTTATATATATGTTATATATATATATGTTACTCCAGTTCCCTGGTGGCTCAGAGGTTAAAGCATTTGCTTGGAATGCTGGAGACCTGGGTTTGATCCCTGGGTTGGGAAGATCCCCTGGAGAAGGAAATGGTGACCCACTCCAGTATTCTTGCCTGGAGAATCCCATGGAGGGTGGAGCCTGGTAGGCTACAGTCCATGGATCGAAAAGAGTCGGACACGACTGAGCTACTTCACTTTATATATATGTTACAGAATAAAGCTGTATATATAAAACCATGTACAGTTGACCCCTGAACAACACAGATTTGAACTGCAGAGGTACACTTATATGTGGATTTTTTCAGTAATAAGTACTATAGTACTGTAATATATGGTCCATGGTTGGTTGATCTCAGATGTGGAATTATAAATATTAGGAGACTGTGAGGACAGAGGTTGAGCTCTGAGTTAAACATGGATTTTTAACTGTGTGGAGAGTTGACGCCCCTATCCCCTATGGTGTTCAAGGGTCAAATGTAGACTATATTTTACAGCAAATTTAAGGGTTTTTATGGGTCACTTTGTAGTACACAATGTTTATTTATGCTCTGACTTTAGAATTAGTAAATGTAGTCTAAAGCTGATGTTAGCTTCCTCTTCTTTATTTTCCAGTTCCCAAGCCCCGCTAAACCGACTATCTTCAACTGAGGAATAGCATGTCATTGGCGGGCAGCATGTGTCAAGACCTCAAAATGGAGATTTTAAAAATACTGCAAATACTGTGATTTCTCAAAGATTCTGATATATACCCTTGAAGAATAGGGGAATGCTCACAGAAATCACTGAGTATAAAAAACATGTTGCTGATGAAACAGTTATCTTACACTTAAATTATACATTTTAATGAAGAAAAGGCCAAGAGATGAAAGAAAACAAGAGATCATATGGCTCTTTTTCTCAGCACCAAATGTAGAACCTACCACAGAGGAAATAGTCAATAAGTATTTATTCATCTTTGGATCTATTTTTGTACTTGGGAAACAAGTCTGAAGTAAGAATGTGTTTACGCAGTGTGATGGTTAATTTTATGTGTCAACTTGACTGGCTAAGCAATCCTCATATAACTGGTAAATATTATTTCTGCATCTGTGTGATGTGTTTCTGGAAAAAATTAGCATCTGAATCAGACTGAGTAAAGATCTGCCTTTACCAATATGAAGGCACAACCAGCCTGTGTAGAAAGGTGGAAGAAGAACGAATTCTCTCCTTCTTAATCTGAGTTCTGTCTGCCTTCTTCTGCCCTCTGACAGAGGAGCTTCTAGTTCTCAAGCCTTCTGATGGTGGGACTTAAACCAGCATCTCCCCTGCTCCCAAGTCTTTTGGCCTTGGACTGAATTTTACCACTGATATTCTTACTTTCCTAGCTTGCAGATGGCAAATTGCAGGACTTCAGGCCTCTATAACCATGTGAGCCACTTCCTATAATGTCTCATCTTATGTATATCTCTATACATCCTGTTGGAGAATTCTAATACACCTTAGCTGAGCATATTCTCTCAGTTGAATTGATAACTATTGAAATTCCTCTCTTGGCAGTGGTTATTCTTGCTCAGGGAAACTGATTGCTTTTTTAACCAGAGAAGAAGCAATTCTCAGAATAACTGTCAGAAACTTTGCTTTTTTCTTTCTTTCTTCAGTGGAATTTGTCTATTTACAATTCTTTTTTAAATTATTGGCTGAACTACACGGCATGACTTTTTTTTTGGGGGGGGGCTCCAAAATCACTGCAGATGGTGACTGCAGCCATGAAATTAAAAGACACTTACTCCTTGGAAGGAAAGTTATGACCAACCTAGACATCATATTAAAAAGCAGAGACATTACTTTGTTGAAGAAGGTTCATCTAGTCAAGGCTATTGTTTTTTCCAGTAGTCATGTATGGATGTGAGAGTTGGACTATAAAGAAAGCTGAGCACAGAAGAATTGATGCTTTTGAACTGTGGTGTTGGAGAAGACTCTTGAGAGTCCCTGGGACTACAAGGAGATCCAACCAGTCCATCCTAAAGGAAATTAGTCCTGGGTGTTCATTGGAAGGACTGATAAGCTGAAACTCCAATACTGTGGCCACTTCATGCGAAGAGCTAACTCATTTGAAAAGACCCTGAAGCTGGGAAAGATTGAAGGTGGGAGGAGAAGAAGATGACAGAGGATGAGTTGATTAGATGGCATCACCGACTCAATGGACATGAGTTTGGGTAAGGTCCAGGAGTCGGTGATTGACAGGGAAACCTGGTGTGCTGCGGTTCATGGGGTTGCAAATGAAACTCCAATACTTTGGCCACTTCATGCGAAGAGCTAACTCATTTGAAAAGACCCTGAAGCTGGGAAAGATTGAAGGTGGGAGGAGAAGAAGATGACAGAGGATGAGTTGATTAGATGGCATCACCGACTCAATGGACATGAGTTTGGGTAAGGTCCAGGAGTCGGTGATTGACAGGGAAACCTGGTGTGCTGCGGTTCACGGGGTTGCAAAGAGTTGCATACGACTGAGCGACTGAACTGAACTGAACTGAAATGAACATGGCCTGTGGGATCTTAGTTGCCCAAGCAGAGATTGAGCCCATGTCCCCTGCACTCTTAACCAGTGGACTGCTGGGGAAGCCCCCAGCTCTTTTTCTTTTCTTAATGATTTTAAGTTTTCCTGCTCCTGTCTTTTCAGAGTTCTGGCCAGCTTACTGTAATAAATGGTAACTGCTTCTGCTCATCCTATTCCATTTTTCGACAGTCATGGGATGTGATCCTCTAGACTTCCTTGGGGATAAGCCCCACTGAAAGGCTTTTTCCTCTAACCATCATCATCCCGGTGACTATCCTGGGAACCCTCTCCACATTTTCCGTCAGCCTCTGCTTTTGGTTTAGATGGATATTAAGGATGTGGGGTGATTATACACTCTAATGGCTACTATGTAGCTATTGTATTATAGAACTTTCTTTAACAACCTATCATGTCACATTATTTCTAATCTACTTTTCTCATTTCTTTCCCCATGTGAGTGTCCAAATCTTCTATTAAAAATACATCTTGTTTCCATCTGTATGTACAACTTATTTTACACTTGTAAACACAATGAATATCATTTTTCATGTTACATGTAGTCAAGGAGCACCATATTCAATTACTCTAAGGGTCAGTCAGGGAACAGTCGTGTGTGAAGCTACCAGAAATGAGAAAATAGAGTGAGGCTGGCGCTTTAGAAAGAGGAGTGCATGCTCCGTCTAGAGGTATTAAAAATTCACTTAAAAATATTTCTTTGGCAAAAATCAATTTTAAAATTATCTACATGCCTGATTTAGTCTTTATTTTAAATCACTGACAAAAACATTAATAAAATGGATGCTGTATTGACACTTTTGCTCATTTATTCATTTAACAAACATTTGCTGGATGCTGGAGAATTCTGGGCATCTAAATACTAATACTCATACTAACACTGAGAATTTATCCCTAATTCTCAGGTTCTTTGAATCCAGTAAAACAAGCACACACAAAAAGACTAATTGCGGAACTATATGATTAATGTATTGAAATGGTGGGTTTTTAGAGGGCGTGGGAACTTAGAAGAAGGGGTAGGTGCCAGTTGAGGACTCAGTGCTTAATAGGATAGCTAATCTCTACCGTAAATCTTAAAAAATAAATGATTAGACTTGAGAATGTGGAAAGGGATAGTTTAGTTAGCAGGAAACAGATTTTGAAAGTCAGCTGGTCAAGGATTTATATGTTTAAAAATCATTGCTACATTCATTAAGATTGGTAAATTTTTTAAAAAAGTGTTCCTCATAATGCTGTGGATAGTTCACTCTAGGTTACATTATTTTAAGGATTTCTTAAAAAAAGAATTGTTATTCTAAGTGGGAAAAGAATTAGAAAAAAATTGGTATACATGTGTATGTATAACTGAAACACACTGCTGTACACCTGAAACCATCACAATAGTGTTAATCATCTCTACTCCAATATAAAACAAAAATTTAAGTAAAATAAAACCTAAGAGAAAAATTTTAAAAAAGAATTGTTCCATGTGTGTGTGCATGCTAAGTTGCTTCAGCTGGGTCTGACTCTGTTACTCAGTGGACTCTAGCCCACCAGGCTCCTCTGTCCATCAGATTATCCAGGTGAACCTACTGTAGTGGGTTGCCATGCCCTTCTCTAGGAGATCTTTCAGACCCAGGGATCTAACCTGTGTCTCCTGCAGTTGCAGGCATGTTCTTTTCCACTTGTGCCAACTGGGAAGCCCATAAGGATTCATAGTTAAGGTTAAATACTGTTCTGTTTTTTTTTGTTTTCCTTCTGGAATACCAGGAAATGCTAACTAGTGTGCTAAGGGAAAAAAAGTGAAGTAATCATCCTGTATACCTTTTTGGAGTTTTGTAATGCACATTTGGTTTTCCCTGGTGGCTCAGTGGTAAAGAATCCACCTGCAATACAGGAGCCACAGGAGATGAGGGTTCTATCCCTGGGTCAGGAAGATCCCCTGGAAAAGGAAATGGCAACCTGCTCCAGTATTCTTGCCTGGAGAATCTCATGGACAGAGAAACCTTGAGGGCTACAATCCATGGAGTTACAGAGAGGTGGAGAAGGCTGAGTATGCACACACTCACATGATCTGTCCTATAACAATATAGTTCTTGAAACATGAAGTTATGGTCATCCAAAGGTACTTGGGCTATCCTGGCCTAAGTCATAGTCCACTTTAATTCTTTCCTCTGTTTCTGCTGTTAGCAGACATTTAGTTGAGCGTTTAACCAGTTCATTCTGCCACTCAATTAATTAACTTTTTATTAAAGTTCAATTGAATCTTTGCTTTTGAAATGACTTGACTCCCATTTATTATACATATGACCTCATGAACTGTAGTTGCAAAGATGACATATAGTGATATAAATAACAATTAGTTGTGCCTAAGTGTTATTAGGAGGCAAGTTCAGGTGATAAATGATTAGTGTTCCAAAAAATATAAATAAAAAAGGAGATATTATTGACTACAGTTGAATGTCCATTTCATAAAATGACATTAGGTTTCCGCCTGATAACTGAGAAAGGGCATAAGGGTTAGGGAATTACTAAGAAAATAATGTATGAATCTTTAGACTGGTAGGGGCTTCCAAATGGAGCCAAATGAAATGTTAAGAAGTATAATGAAAACTGATTGCTTTCTTTTAACTTTGGTGAGCATTTCTCAGTCTCCTTTCCCTGTTATTTATTACAACATTGTATAGGTGGTTGGAGCTGGAAGTTAACCTTGTAAACAGTCTGTTTTCAATAAGTATGTATGTGTGTTCTAAGTAGCTTCAGTCATGATCCTATGGACTATATAGCTCGCCAGGCTCCTCTGTTCTTTAACACTAGCGTCACTCAAACATCTAAACCACAGGACACTTGCTTACTCACATTTGTTCTTAAAGCTTTGTCAAGAAAAAGCAACTCTCTTCAGAGATGTTTTTTATGTCAAAGCGTTGCTGATTTGCACAGGAGTGGTGACAGCAAACACCATGGTCTATGTACCGTGGTGTGGGAAGCCAGGCTGGGGAAGAATTACAGCAAAAGAAACCAAAACTCACATATGTGAAAAAGGTGCAATTAACTTTGCTTGGATATCAAAAAATGAAAAAAATCTAAAAGCTAATTGACAGAGAACTGGTTAACTGTAATATTAATGCACAGTCATGAAATAAGCTAAGCAAAACTACTTAATAAAATGAATGAGTGGATCTTTATGTACTGAGGAAAAACATTCTGTTAGGGGGAAAAAAAAAGAAAATGAAAACAAGGCTCAGCACAGGGTATCAAATATGGTTCTCATTTTTGTATTTAAAAAGATGTAGAAGAATATATGGGCCCGGACAATTTCTGAAAATACACCTAGGAAATGCTGCTGATAGCTATCCATGGGGATTAAGACATATATCTGGCTTGGAAATAAAGCTCACTGTTTAGCATATAAAGCCTTTCTTATGGTGTGATGTGTGTGTGTGTGTGCTTGCATTCTACAAAGATATTATTTTGGAAAAAAAAAAGCCAACTAGATTATGACAAAGTCTATTTGGTTATGTGTTGAGCTGGGCATCAGAAAGAGGTTTCCTTCTGTGTACACTGTACACTGGCTGTCCATTCCCATAAAATTGTGAGCATTCTTAGGAGAAGCCATTGGGAGCAATAGTTAATGAATGGACTACGGAATCAAGTAGATTCCAAGTAGAACATGTTTGAATCTTGACTTTTATAAGCAGTAATTAAAGTAATATTGCTAAACCTTGAATTTCTTCATATGTTGAATGAAACGATTCTTGCTCCTGGATTATTATGAAGCAAGTGTATAGCACAATGCCTATTGCTATGATTTAACCTTTTTAGCAGAAGCTAGGCATGGAGATGGGATTATCCAGGAAGGTTATGCTAAAAATCTTCTTGTCTAATTGTGTGGATCCCTATGAGTTACATCGAAGACTGACATGGTTTTTAGAATTTTATACCAGCAAAGATGCTACTAGCTTAGACTGAGATTGGACAAAATGAAAGAATATAAGATTCTCAGAGTTGTACAAACAAGAAGAGGCTGATAGAGCTAATCAACTGCAAACATGCCACTCTTCACGAGAAAGGAAGGATGACTCCAAGGACAGTGCTGCAAATGCAAAGATGGAAATAGACAAAACCTCTATAGACCCAGATGCATGGGCCAGAGGAGCATTTGTGCATCCAGAGGGCAGAGTTTTGAGCTGCAGAGTATTTTTTTCAGGCCTTTTGAAGCCTGATGAAAATTTTCCTGTTTGATTTCAAACTAACTTGGGACCCAATGATCCCTTTATATTGTTCATTTTCTCCCTTTTGGAAAGGGTATTTCTACCTTAGGTGTGCTCTCTATTGTATTTTAGAAGCAGATAATTTGTTATTTCATCAGAGAGTCTCATCCATACCCAATTTAAGTGATTTAGAAGGTGAAATTTAGGGCTCTTTTGAGCCAATGATATTTAGGTAAAATTTTAGATTTATTGTTGATGCTGTAATGGATGAGAACTGGGTGCATGCTGGGATGGGATCGAGTGAATGTATTTTGCATGTGGGACTGACATGAATTTGGTGGGGGAGGGGGGCATAGGACAGACTTTAGGGGTTGAATTGTGTCCTTCAGAAGGATATGTCCGTGGTATATCTGATTATGACCTTATTTGGGAATAGGTTCTTTGTGGATGTACTGGGTTCATTCCAGTAAAAAGTTCATTCTGGTTTTTCCATAACATCTTACAGAAAAATCTGAACAAACTTTTTAGCCAACTCAATAATTAAAGACCTTGCTGCTGCTGCTGCTAAGTTGCTTCAGTCGTGTCTGACTCTGTGACCCCAGAGATGGCAGCCCACCAGGCTCCCCCATCAGGATGAGATTATTCTGCATTTAGAATAGAATGGACCCAGAACCAAATGATGAGTGCTCTAATGAGAGAAAGGAGAGGAAGATTTGAGACTACAGAGACACTGAGGGGAACACACAGAGGGGACAAACATGTGAAGATGGAGCAAAGATTGTAGTAATGTGTCTATAAGCCAAGAAGCAGTAAGGACTCCCACAGCCACAAGGATCTGGTGCTGGGGTGTGAAACAGTCTCCCTCAGAGCCATCAGAAGGAACCAGCCACCTCACATCTCCGTTTCTGACTGCTGGCCTCCAAAATTGTGAGAGAATACATTTCTGGTTATTATTATTATTTTTTAACTAGAGGGTAATTGCTTTACAATATTGTGTTCATTTCTGCTGTACAACAGTGTGAATAAGCTATATGTATACATACACCCCCTCTCTTGAGCCTTTCCTCCATCCCACTTCTCTAGGTCCCTACAGGGCACAAAGCCATTTCCGTCATTTTAAGCCATATTATATTTGTTATACAATCCTAGGAAATTAATATATATTTCAGAAAGATAAAATACTTGTATTTTGCTCCCAAAGTATATACTATTATATTCTTGAATTGACATTTTAGTAGATTGAACATGGAATTAGATATTGCCTTAGTTTACCAGGAGTACTATACTTTCCATATTATATAAGATATTAAAGAGTAGTCATTGGATAGCTAATCAGAGGAACTGCAAAACCAAGTCAGAGTCCTTGATGATTCTTCCCTTTGTTTATGAACCACCATTTGTGCCTCAGACATGTTTTAGACGTGTCCTTTTTTAAAGTGGGTTTTGTTATTTGAACTGAGAATTTCATTGTGTCTAATCTTACCTATAATACACACAGATTATATAGTACTTTATAACGTTTACTATTATGACAAAGTTTTCCCAAGAGCTTCTGAAAGTGTTTCTTTTGCCAACAGGTGTTTACTTGCAAAAACACTCGGGACAGTCACAGAGGTTTGCAGCTGAAGAGATTTTCACAGATGACATAATCCTGGGATTTGCAACATTTTCTCCACTGGAACAAATGTCAAAGATGATCATGTTTGTACTACAGAACACTCTCCTCAGCATCCACTGATTTGAGAAATGCCAGAGTTTTCAGGGAAGTAAAGCATAAAGAACTACAGACTTGTGTTTCTTACTTACCCCAAGGAGCTTTCTTTCTTTTTTTTTTTTTCAATGCTAATCTTTTATTTTTTTTAATTTATTTATTTTAATTGGAGGCTAATTACTTTACAATATTGTATTGGTTTTGCCATACATCAGCATGAATTTTCCACGGGTGTACACGTGTTCCCCATCCTGAACACCCCCCCCCACCAACTCCCTCCCCGTACCATCCCTCTGGGTCATCTTTTTTCCCTTTAAAAAGCATATGGATAGATAAAATCACTAAGAAAATTTCAGTTAAGCTCAGTATCATTTGTGATTGTAATAATTCATGATCAGCTTTATTATTTTTAAATTTATTTATTGATTGGCTGTGTTGGGTCTTAGTTGCAGCATGTGGGACCTTCCTTGTGGTGCACAGACTCCCTAGCTGTGGCATGAGGGGCTCAGTAGTTTAGGTGCATGGGCCTGGTTTCTTCGCAGCATGTGGGATCTTAGTTTCCCAACTAGAGACTGAACCTGTGTCCCCTGCATTGCAGGGTAGATTCTTAAGCACTGGACCAACAGGGAAGTCCCCATAAAAGTTTTAAAGGAGATAAAGCAGCCTGTGCATCATGAGCGATTCCATCTTTGTCATCATTTACTCATCTTAAAAGTAAGCTTACTCCTTGGAAGAAAAGTTATGACCAACCTCGATAGCATATTGAAAAGCAGAGACATTACTTTGCCAATGAAGGTCTGTCTAGTCAAGGCTATGGTTTTTCCTGTGGTCGTGTATGGATGTGAGAGTTGGACTGCAAAGAAGGCTGAGTGCCAAAGAATTGATGCTTTTGAACTGTGGTGTTGGAGAAGACACTTGAGAGTTCCTTGGACTGCAAGGAGATCCAGCCAGTCCATTCTGAAGGAGATCAGCCCTGGGATTTCTTTGGAAGGAAAGATGCTAAAGCTGAAACTCCAGTACTTTGGCCACCTCATGGGAAGAGTTGACTCACTGGAAAAGACTCTGATGCTGGGAGGGATTGGGGGCAAGAGGAGAAGGGGACAACAGAGGATGAGATGGCTGGATGGCATCACTGGACTCGATGGACGTGAGTCTGAGTGAACTCTGGGAGTTGGTGATGGACAGGGAGGCCTGGCATGCTGAGATTCATGGGGTCGCAAAGAGTTGGACACGACTGAGCTACTGAACTAAACTGAAATGAAAAGTAAGCGGAAGTGCCAGGGACTGATTCTGAGGTTACAACGCGATAACCTTGGAACAAATGTGCATTTTTAAGAAAAAATATCTGTAAATCTTGATAGTTTAACTATTAATAGGTTAACCTACTTGTGACGCATCATACAACTCTTCATGACACAACAGTGTGTCATGACACTGGAGTTGTGTATTGTTGCACTAGTTCAGCTTTGTGTTTTTACAGAGAGTAAAATTGAGACTTAGAGTGAAGTCGCTTAGTTGTGTTCGGCTCTTTGCAACCCTATGGACTGTAGCCTACCAGGCTCCTCCCTCCATGAGATTCTCCAGGCAAGAGTACTGGAGTGGGTTGCCATTTCCTTCTCCAGGGGATCATCCTGACCTAGGGATTGAACCCTGGTTTCCCACATTCCGGGCTCAGTTCACTGAGCCACCAGAGAACTGAGACCTAAAGAGAAACTTAAAACCTCCTGGTCCATCGGTAACAGGACTGGGGCCAGTAGAGGGAAGGAAGTTGGTGCAGAGAGTGTGTTCTGGGCACTGGGTGTTGTTCTAGTTATTTTCCATACGTTCTCTCTTATTTTCATAACTCTTCAACGTGGATGTTAGTTTTTCCATTGTACAGATGAGATAATAGATTTTCCAACAGTTTAACAGCGTACTTAATAACATGAAGCAAATAAGCCACCCCGGAGGGGTTTAACACAAACCTGAATTGCTTGTTAGTCTGTTGTGCCTAAAAGTAGAAGCCACGCCTCTTAGCTCCAGTTGTGTGCTTCAGCAGCCTTAAATTTTCTCTATAATAGAAACAAATTTAAAAATGGCACATAGGAGCACTGTTTTGGTGTTTTCAGGATGCATTCCTGCACATGTAGTCTTACTTCTGGCTCTGTAATTTGTTACATATTTTGCTGATTATCTTCTGAGTGAAAAAGTAATTCTACCATGTGTTTGGCTCAACTCTTGATGACTTTGACAAAAAATTCTTGGGTTGATCAAAAAGGATCAGGAATGTTAGCAAAATCAGTGCAAATGATTGGTCATATCTCCAAATACACCTAGTTGACAAATTGTTTTTACTACTAATCAAACAAAATTGTTTATTTGGCACTATGTTTAATTTTATAGTTTAATCATTGATAAATGAGGTTTATGTGAAATCTGAAGATACCTTACCTACATTAATATAACTTATCAGTTACTCAGTCTTACTCATTATTTTATCTGTACAATCTTTTTAATAAACATGACTTATAACTGCAGTGATAATAGATTTCTTTCTTCTGTCATATACCCATGTAAACAACCATTAATTAATTTATTTTGGAAGATGAATGGCAAGCTATAAAATTTCTAGTTCAAAGTTGTATTCAATTACAT
>SJYC01101375.1:0-43479 GCA_006408675.1 Madoqua kirkii
TGCTGCTGCTAAGTCGCTTCAGTCGTGTCCGACTCTGTGCGACCCCATAGACGGCAGCCCGCCAGGCTCCCCTGTCCCTGGGATTCTTCAGGCAAGAACACTGGACTGGGTTGCCATTTCCCTTCTCCAATGCATGAAAGTGAAAAGTGAAAGTGAAGTCGCTCAGTCGTGTCTTATTCTTAGGGACCCCATGGACTGCAGCCCACCAGTCTCCTCCAACCATGGGATTTTCCAGGCAAGAGTACTGGAGTGGGGTGCCATTAATCTCTCTAATCTCTTTATATATCTGTCTCACTATCTCTATCTCACACATACATACAAGTAGCTCTGTTGCAGGCATCCTGAAGTTCTTTCAGTCCCGTAAACATACTGTGTTTTTTCTCGTACCTGGACTGTTACAAGCAGTGTTCCTCTCATTTGAATTCTTCCTCCTTTCTGTTCATCATTAAACTATTCCTATTTATCCTTTGAATACACTTTCCAGTTCCCCTTAACCAGTCATTCAGTCATGTCCAACTCTTTGTGATCCCATGGGCTCCTCGCTCCATGGAGTTCTCCAGGCAAGAATACTGGAGTAAGTAACCATTTCCTTTTCCAGTAGTTCTTCCCAACCCAGGGATCAGACCTGGGTCTCCCACATTGCAGGCAGATTTTTACCATCTGAGTCATTTGAGAAGTCCAAGTTCTTCTTGGTACTCCCATGTGCTTTAATAATTCATAAACACATTAGGGCTTGTTTACTTCTCTTTGCCTCCATTAAAATGTAAACTCTAAGAAAGTTGGGACTCTATTCACCACTAAATCCCCAGGACGTATAAAGAATCTATTGCATGCTTTTATTGAATGTATGAAAGGATATTACTGTACTACTTACCTGAATGTAAAAGACTTTTTTTTGTACAAAAATAATATTGTACTATTTACCAACTGAATAAGGGCTTCCCTGAAAGCTCAGTTGGTAAAGAATCCACTTGCAATGCAGGAGACCCCAGTTCAATTCCTGAGTCGGGAAGATCCACTGGAGAAGGGATAGGCTATCCATTCCAGTATTCTTGGGCTTCCCTTGTGGCTCAGCTGGTAAAGAATCCACCTGCTATGCTGGAGACCTGGGTTCAATTCCTGAGTTAGGAAGATCCCCAAAGAAGGGAAAGGCTACCCACTCATTGGTTAAATATGTTTTCTTTTCCTAACTATTCTATCTATTCTTTAATTCCCTTCTTAGTATGGAAACTCCTGAGAGCACTTTATATTTCTGAAAGCTCTCTGGGTTATTTCTTCTTTTCATTTTGGAGTTTCTGATTATGACAGCATAGTAGGCATAAAAAGAAAATCTTACATTCACTTAGCTATGTACATGCTTTCTCATGGAGTCATAGCCAATTTGGGAAAAATGTTTAGTCTAATCAAAAGTTCAAAACCTATGATGTAGAAGAAAAGGACAGAATGGCTTTACAGAAAGGACAGAATCGACTTTGGACCTTGTTTTTTGATAACTGAGTATCTGGTCTGTATTCCAGGCTAAAATATTGTTAGATATACTCTTGAATGACCTAAAACATGGCTGAGTTTTTCCCTTACTAGTCCTCAATTCCTTAAATGAAATTAGATAAATCACTGTCTGTAACTCATTGTTGTTTTCCTGCCTAACAATTATTTCACAATTTGATTTGGGGATAATTACTAAAAAGGGATTAAATGAGAAGATCTTTACCTCTCCAAGTCTTTAAAACTGTAAAAGATATCCATGATAGATATTATTTTTAAGATTGTTTGTAGAGATTCTGTTTAAAGGTTATATTGCTTACTACAGATATCACTGTATAGTCTAACTATTCTTGATGAGTTGCTTATTGTGTAATTGTCCTTCTTCAAATTAAAAGAAAATTTAATGGTGGTCAAGTGGTTAGGACTTGACGCTCTCACTACTATGGCCTGGGTTCAGTCCCTTGTCTGGGAACTGGCATTCTACAAGCCTAGGTGCAGCCAAAAATAAATAAATAAAACAGCAAGTAGACCATGTGATTTGCTTGGGACAATATTTCGTAGGAAGCTCTACCGGGAGGAGAAAGAAAATTCTTCTGAATTTATAATTTTTTAAAAAATTATGCATCACATATAAGATAGCCAGTGGGAGTTTGCTGTATGACACAGGGACCCAAAGCCAGTGCTTTGTCATAACCTAGAGGGATGGAAGGGGGAAGGTGATGGGAGAGGTGTATAAGAGGGAGGGGACATTTGTATACCTATGCCCATTTCATGTTGATGTATGCAAAAAGTCATTACAATATTACAATTATCCTATAATTTAAAATGTTAAGAAAAATTTTAAATTGTGTTACTATAATCAGTTATAGCAGCTCTATGTAGCATAATATTTTATTCTTTTCTTTCACTGAATGATAGACATTCATTCTTTTTTCTCTTCCAACAGAAAAAGTAAACTTTTTAATCGCCATAGACAGGAAACACAACTAGTCCCCGATACCTGCAGTTTGTTGAAAGAAGTACTCTATTCTGCCCCCATTAAATTCTGTTCTCATAGGCCATACAATTAATACAAATGTGTTAGTGTTGAAATCTTCCTCTATAAGTTAATCAGCTTCCAACTGTAAAAATGAAGACACCACAAACAGTCCACCTATATAATGCAAAACACTTCAAATAGCTATATTTTAATCTACACTTTATCCTATTTGCATACTATTTTTGAACATTAATATTTCTTTTTATTTTCAAGCTTTTAGTTGTATATGTTCAACAACAAATCTAACTTTCTACAGCCAATATATTTTACTGGTGAGATCCAGAAATACCTGATAATCAAGGTATTTTTGGCCTAAACTTATATATTAAGGTAAATTGGATCACAATTGATTCTCTCAAATAGATGCAGGTCCATACATTCATTGAATAAATAATTCAGTGAAAGCCAACTATGTACCAAGCACTGGTTTGAATTCTACCATTGGTATCTTATTTTGTTGTCAACAAAAGCTAATACAAAATTTTCCACAATCCACAGCTATCTATAACAACTCCAAATACCTTTCTTCATACTTTACTGAGCCATTTTGGATTCTTCCTGCCAGCAAATCAATGAGTCAAAAAGCATTTGTATCCCTAACCATTCTGACCCCAACTTTCATGTTAACTGCTGCCCCTATGAATCGTTTCCTACTCCTTCTGCTCTCTAGTTTATTTCAAAGTCCACTTTTTAAAAACAAACAAACAAGCAAAAAGTCCACTTTCTTCACTGTCATCTGTTCTCATCTTCTACTTCCATCCCTATTTACCTGGTATTCTATGTCCTTTTTTCCAACAAATCTTTAGCCAATACTCAAAATTCCTTTGCTTTAGTGACTCCTTATGATCTGCTATGGCAGTCAAGGTCGAATCAGACAAACAGAACCACTAGAAAAAGTATAGACGTGGGGCTAAATTATAGGAATTTGACTTTATGTGACTGGGGGAGTTGTTTTAAAGGTTCATAAAATTGTTGCTTCTATTTCTGCTCCTGAATCTAGTCCAGAAACAGAAGTTGAAGTTGGTGGCCCAGTAGGAGCCCCAGAACCAATGTACCTGACTGCTGGCCACACCTACAAAATCAGATGGTCAACTACCATGTATGTGAGCTGCAACAGCCCCTGGAGCCACCAATCTGACCATAGGCATAAAGAGTATAACTCCTGCTTCCGTGTGACCTTCCAAACCAACTGCTGTGGCTCATGCTAACCCAGATCTATGCAAAGAAGAAAAATAGGACCAGCTTAGCCGTGCATGTGTGTTTCTGCAACAGCCCCTGGAGCCACCAATCTGACCATAGGCATAAAGAGTATAACTCCTGCTTCCGTGTGACCTTCCAAACCAACTGCTGTGGCTCATGCTAACCCAGATCTATGCAAAGAAGAAAATATAGGACCAGCTTAGCCGTGCATGTGTGTTGCTGATTCAGTCATGTTTGACTCTCTGTGACTCCATGGACTGTAGTCTGCCAGGCTCCCCTGTCCATGGGATTCTCCAGGCAAAAATACTGGAGTGGGTGGCCATGCCCTCCTCCAGGGGATCTTCCTGACCCAGGGATCAAATCCACGCCTCCTGTGTTGCTAGGCAGGTTCCTTACCGTTAGCGCCTCCTGGGAAGCCCCCAGCTTAGCCAATGCCATGCAAATTCACCACACTTCATTCTTTGTCAACCTCCTTTAATAATACTGAACTTCCAAAACTATGCCTCCATCTCAACTATCCCCTATGCATGCATGCTAAGTCGTTTTAGTCATGTCTGACTCTTTGTAACTCTACGGACTATAGCCCAGCAGTCTTCTCTAACCAAGGGATTCTCCAGGCAAGAATACTGCAGTGGGTTGCTATGCCCTCCTCTAGGGGATCTTCCTGTATCTTCCTCATTAAGTTAACCAGCTTCTAACTGATTAAAAGAATACACCCCAAACCGTCAACCTATATAATGAAAAACACTTCAAATAGCTACATTTTTTATCTAAACTTTATCCTATCTCTCCTATCCTATCCTATCAACACTTTATCCTATCCTAGCAGAAGGCAATGGCCACTTACTCCAGTACTCTTGCCTGGAAAATCCCATGGATGGAGGAGCCTGGTGGGCTGCAGTCCATGGGGTCGCAGAAAGTCAGACACGAATGAGCGACTTCTTTCACTTTTCACTTTCATGCACTGGAGAAGGAAATGGCAACCCATTCCAGTGTTCTTACCTGGAGAATCTCAGGGATGGCGGAGCCTGGTGGGCTGCCGTCTATGGGGTTGCACAGAGTAGGACACGATTGAAGCAACTTAGCAGCAGCAGCAGCAGATCATATGATTTGCATCTCTTACATCTGTTGCACTGGTAGGTGAGTTCTTTACCACTAGTGCCACCTGGGAAGCCCTCCTCTCCCCATTATCGCCCATACAAAATACATTATTATTATCCTTAAAAGAAAATACTAAGATTTTAATTCCTTTTTGATAGTGCGTAGCTGAAACTCCAGTACTATGGCCACCTCATGCAAAGAGTTGACTCATTGGAAAAGACTCTGATGCTGGGAGGGATTGGGGGCAGGAGAAGGGGACAACAGAGGATGAGATGACTGAATGGCATCACTGACTCAATGGACGTGAGTCTGAATGAACTCCGGGAGTTGGTGATGGACAGGGAGGCCTGGCGTGCTGCAGTTCATGGGGTCACAAAGAGTCAGACATGACTCAGCGACTGAACTGAACTGAACTGAACTGAACTGAACTGAACTGAACTTAAATACTAAGATATAAGTTTAAATGCTGGGTTCCCAGGTGCCTCAGTGGTAAAGAATCCACCTGCCAAGCAGGAGATCCAGGTATATATTCTAAAAAAAATTATCACATATCTGCAGGTATTGACGCTGAGTTGGCACCAAAACAGACCTTTAAAAAGCCATTCCCCTCTTCATTCCCCTCTTCCCCAGGCCAGCTGCTTCAGGATAAGGAGAATGTGGTAAGAACAATGAGTTACCTCATCATGAGACCATCACAGAAATTCATTTGCTGTAAAATGAACCCTGAGGTAACAATCAATTAGTGAGTTCATGGATGGTAGTGTTGGCAGAAGTATTACAGGAAAAAATTAAATCTTTATCCACTGTAGAGGTCTATTCTAATGAGAACAAATGTTAATTCTTGGTTAAATGGTTCTAAGTAACCGACTTGCCACCAGGTAATTAGTGCACTCAAAAAAAAAGGATATAATATTGGGGGCTCAGTATTGGTCTCTGCTGTTGGCAGATTATATACTCATAGATGTCTGAAGCCAGATGAGCCTTACTGAATGGAATTCCATGTTACAGAACACATGTATAATATCTATTTCTGTTCACCATGGTTACTTTGCTCAGCCTGTTGAGCAAAAACAGGGGTGTTTTGTTTAAGAGGCTGAATTATGTCTAGAGAACAGGCCATCTTGTAGAAATTATTCTTGGGTGATCATTCACACTCTGTGCCTATTATGAAAGGTCTATTTTCTTTGCCATGTCATGTGGCCTGCAGGATCTTAGTTCTCCAATCAGGGATTAAACCCCTGCTCCCTGCAGTGGAAGCATGGAATTCTAACTACTGGACTACTAGGGAAGTGCTTAAGAGAACTCAATTGAAATATTTTCTACCTCAACATTTGTGTCACCGATTTTCCAATCATACACCTTCTAAGTTCCTAACTCCATGCATGCATGCTAAGTCATGTCTGACTCTGCAACCCTATGGACTGTAGTCCTCCAGATTTTTCTGTCCATGGGATTCTCCAGGCAAGAATACTGGAGTTGGTTGACATGCTCTCCTCTAGGGTATCTTCCCAACCCAGGGACTGAACCCAAGTCTCCTATGTCTCCTGCATTGGTAGACACATTCTTTACCTTAATGACACCAGGTAAGTTTCATCAAGCCAGATTATTAGCTTTCTGTGCAGTAGCATAGATCCATGCCTCCAGCCACCTCTCTTTTAGGCAAAATGAACAAAAAATCCACAGAATTAGTTGAAGTTCTGCCAACTGGGAAGATTTTCCTCCTCTAGTGACATTCAGGGCAGATCCAAAGTGTAACAGCCATCACCTTTCAGATGGTATCAGCATAACATGAAGAACTGTCTTCCTCAGTTAACTGGTCATGGGAAATTTTCCATTCAATCATCAACTCAGGTCGAGAGGAAAGAGAAAACAGAGGAGGAGTTTGATGTATGGCCATCTGACTGCTTGCATATGCAACTTACTTATGCCTTCGGTCCCTGCTGCTCCTGCTGCTAAGTCACGTCAGTCCTGTCTGACTCTGTGCAACCCCACAGATGGCAGCCCAACCGGCTCCTCTGTCCATGGGATTCTCCAGGCAAGAATACTGGAGTGGGTTGCCATTTCCTTCTCCAATGCATGAAAATGAAAAGTGAAAGCGAAGTCACTCAGTCGTGTCCAACTCTTAGCTACCCCATGGACTGTAGCTTACCAGGCTCCTCCATCCACAGGATTCTCCAGGCAAGAGTACTGCCTTCAGTCCCTGCTTAAACCCAATCTCAATACATACATATTCTGTTTGATGATGGAGTGTTACTATGCTCACTGACTTGAATCCTTTCTCTTTTTGAGAAACAACTTGCTCTAGGCCATCAAGTTACCATGTAACCTGAGCTTCCCATCATAAACTTGGTCACACACCCAAAAACACTCAGTTTATTATGAGATGACCAGATTCCAGGGTAACTTGGTAGCCATAATCAAGATGCTTCTCAATATGAGAACAACTATCTACAAAGGATATCCTAACTTTAGTCCAAAATCCTAAAGATCACTATGCTATGATTCACCTGTAGAATCCTGCCAAAGCACCATTCCATCCATAAAGCAACCCTACTCATCACTAATATTTCAAGTGCCATCACATATCCTATATTTGCAGAGAATTCTGAACTTGTTTTAGGGCCTTCTCAAACTCTTTCAGTACTGAGAGCTTTTCAAGTCACTTGGTAAATGAGTCAAACTAGCATGACTGAAAGAAGAGCACATTACATTTAAAAGCGGCTTACTAGGCATTGTACCTCTTTCTTCACGATAGAAGAGGCAAAATGTAGAAGTGTATCCTCAAGCCTGGAAAAGGTATCTGGAGATATCCTAGACACTGGACCTCTAAGAAATCTCACAACAGTGGCAGATCATTGAATCTTGTGAAACTTATCTCCCACTCTCAGACCTGTATGTGCCTTAACAAGGTGTCTAGATTCATTATGACTCCTTAACACCTAGTCCAGTCAGCATGCTCTCATCAATGAAATGGTTCAGTGTGATGCCCTGAGAAATGGAGAGGTTATCAAGGTCCCTGCAGACTAGATTATGATGTAAGGCATGAGAGCTGAAATAGCCCTGAAAAAAACAAGAAGTTGAATTGGTAACCTGTCAGCTGAAATCAAGCTGTCTTATGGTCTTTAATAATCTAGAGTCTAGGAAATAATCATTTGCCATGTCTAGTAGCTGCATACAAGGTTCAGAATATGGGATGATTGGTTTCCACAAGAAAGCATACCTGGAACAACAGCTACAACTGAAATCACCACCGATTACATTTGCAATAATTAGTATTATTTTCCAAGCTCCATTTGTCTTCTGCACAAGCCAAATAGGTAAGTTAAATGAAGACATGGTAGAAACCACCATTCCTGCATCTTTTAAGTCTTTAATGAAGGCATTATCTTTGCAGTGTTTCTGGGAATGTGGTATTACTTTTTGTTTCACTATTTTGATACTTGGAGACAACTCAGGTGACCTAAATTGGGCTTTCTTGCCCCAGATCAGGGATCCTACATAAGAATTCTGCCAATTTTCTTGGTGTGTCCATGCCAGTCATGCATTCTGGAACTGAGGAATAACCACAAAGATGGGTATAGAGATCCACAAGTCACAAGTCAAAACTCCATTGATTACCTGATCTTATTAAGCCTCAGTTCTGACTGGTGAACTCTAATGGAATTTAGGATCTCTATGAATTCATGTAAGTTTAAAGTCAGTGTCCAGAAATCCCTGAAATCTGATTATTTACCCTTCTCCAATGCACAATCATCCTGGGAAGTGGTCACAGGCCTCTCCCAGAAAGGCTAGGAGGAATACTTATACATTTTTGCTGAGTTGCAAAGTTTGTCTCAGTGATTTGTCTCAGTGAGACCAACCTCCCCCATTAATGCAAGGGGACCTGTGTCTATGAATCTGTTTAAGTTTGGGAACTGACTGCAGGATTATCCTTCTCTTCTCAATTTCTAAGGTCTGTAAACTCCTCAATATCATCCCAAGGGTACCTTGTCTGCTCACTCTGCACTGTCACCATATTTGTCACCCAAAGCAATCTATAGATTCAATGCAATTCCTATCACGCTACCAACAGTATTTTTCACAGAACTAGAACAAATAACTTCACAATTTGTATGGAAATACAAAAAATCTCGAATAGCCAAAGCAAACTTGAGAAAGAAGAACGGAATTGGAGGAATTAACCTGCCAGACGTCAGACTATACTACAAGACTACAGTCATTAAGACAGTATGGTTCAGTTCAGTTCAGTTCAGTCGCTCAGTCGTGTCTGACTCTTTGCAGCCCCATGAATTGCAGCACGCTAGGCCTCCTTATCCATCACCAACTCCCGGAGTTCACTCAGACTCACGTCCATCAAGTCAGTGATGCCATCCAACCATCTCATCCTCTGTCATCCCCTTCTCCTCCTGCCCCCAATCCCTCCCAGCATCAAAGTCTTTTCCAATAAGTCAACTCTTCGCATGAGGTGGCCAAATTACTGGAGCTTGAGCTTTAGCATCACTCCTTCCAAAGAAATCCCAGGGTTGATCTCCTTCAGAATGGACTGGTTGGATCTCCTTGCAGTCCAAGGGACTCTCAAGAGTCTTCTCCAACACCACAGTTCAAAAGCACAAAAACAGAAATACAGATCAATGGAACATAATAGAAAGCCCAGAGATAAGTCCATGCACCTATGGATACCTTATCTTTGACAAAGGAGGCAAGAATATACAATGGAGAAAAGACAAGCTCTTTAACAAGTGATGCTGGGAAAACTGGTCAACCACTTGTAAAAGAATGTAAGTAGAACAGTTTCTAACACAAAAATACACAAAATACACAAAACTAAATTCAAACTGGATTAAAGATCTAAATGTAAGACCAGAAACTATTAAACTCCTAGAGGAAAACATAGGCAAAACAGTCTCTGACATAAATCACAGCAGGATCCTCTATGACCCACCTCCCAGAGTAATAGAAATAAAAGCAAAAATAAACAAGTGGGACCTAATTAAAATTAAAAGCTTTTGCACAACAAAGGAAACTATAAGCAAGGTTGAAAGAAAGCCTTCAGAATGGGAGAAAATAATAGCAAATGAAGCAATTGACAAAAATTTTATCTCAAAAATATACAAGGAACTCCTGCAGCTCAATTCCAGAAAAATAAATGATCCAATCAAAAAATGGGCCAAAGAACTAAACAGACATGTCTCCTAAGAAGACATACAGATGGCTAACAAACACATGAGAAGATGCTCAACATCACTTATTATCAGAGAAATGCAAATTAAAACCACAATGAGGTACCATCTCATGATGGTCAGAATGGTTGCTATTAAAAAGTCTACAAACAATAAATGCTGGAGAGGGTGCAGAGAAAAGGAAACCCTCTTACACTGTTGGTGGGAATACAAACTAGTATAGCCATTATGGAGAACAGTGTGTAGATTCCTTTAAAAACTGGAAATAGAACTGCCATACAACACAGCAATCCCACCGTTGGGCATATACACCAAGGAAACCAGAATTGAAAGAGATATGTGTACTTTGATGTTCATCGCAGCACTGTTTACAATAGCTAGGACATGGAAGCAACCAAGATATCCATCAGCAGATGAATGGATAAGAAAGCTGTGGTACTTATACACAATGGAATATTACTCAGCTATTAAAAATAACACATTTGAGTCAGTTCTAATGAGGTGGATGAAACTGGAGCCTATTATACAGAGTGAAATAAATCAGAAAGAAAAACACCAATACAGTAGAATTTAGAAAGATGGTAACAGTGACCCTATATGCAAGATATCAAAAGAAAAGAGAAACACTGATGTAAAGAACAGACTTTTGGACTCCCAAGGCGAGGATGGGATGATCTGAGATAACAGCACTGAAACATGCATATTATCATATGTGAAACAGATCACCAGCCCAGGCTCAATGCATGAGACAGGGTGCTCAGAGCTGTGTACTGGGATGATCCTGAGGTATGGGATGGGGAGGAGGGTGGGAAAGGGTTCAGGATGGGGGACACACGTACACCCATGGCTGATTCATGTGAATGTATGACAAAAACCACTACAATATTGTAAAGTAATCAGCCTCCAATTAAAATAAATTAATTTTTTAAGAAAAAAATGACCAATAAATTAAAAAAAAAAAAAGAATACTGGAGTAGGTTGCCATCCCTTCTTCCAGGGGATCTTCCTGACCCAGGACCAAACCCACGTCTATCCATGTCTTCTGAATTTCAGGCAGATTCTTTACTGCTGAGCTACTGGGGAAGACCATCTGCCTCTATAAGCATCTACCAAAATATGCTTCAGATTCAATAAGTGTTAGTCATTCAGTCATGTCTGACTCTTTGTGACCCCCATGGACTGTAGCCTAGCAGGCTCCTCTGTCCATGGACTTTTCCAGGCAAGGATTTTTCAGTAGCCACTCCCACCTCCAGGAGATCTTCCCAACCAAGGGACTGAACCCATGTCTCTTGAATTGCAGGCAGATTTTTTACCATCTGAGCCACCAGGGAAGCCCAACAAGTGTGATTCCAAATGCAACTCCATTCCAGTGCACTAGCCAAAGACATCACTATCTGTCCATCTGAGAGCATCCCAATCCTAAGGGCCATCTTCAACACCTACCCTCACCTCACTCAGTGCATCACTGATTCGCACGGATTTGATCTCCCAACTATTTCTCACACTCACCAATTCTCTCTATTTCTACCACTGCCAACCTAGTCCAACCCTCTACTATTGCTAAATTCCCATTCAATCTCTTCACATCCGTTATTAGTTTTCTCTAATTTTTCTCTACACTGCAGACAGAGCTTAAGAAATTATAAACTCATCAAGAGCAATGTGTTTCTATATAATTAATGTACCTAGCATATATCCTACCCAATTATTAAACAGGTATTTACTGTTTCTGCTGCTGTGTCTATAGCTAATGATTTTTATGGAGAATACATTTTAAATGGATACAACAATGCCTTATCCAAAGAATCCTGAAGAGATAATAAGCAATAGCTTGATTGTAGAAAGACACAATATCCTCTTTAAGCTTCTTCCTGCAAAAAAGGCTTCATTTACAGACTTTCTAAGCGCTTCCCTGGTGGCTCAGATGGTAAAGAATCTGCCTGAAATGCAAGAGACCCAGGTTCAGCTCCTGGGTCAGGAAGACCCCTGGAGAAGGAAAATGCTACCCCCTCCAGCATTCTTGCCTGGCAAATTCCATGGACTGAGGAGTCTGGAGGGCTACAGTCTATGGGACTGCAGAGTTGGACATGACTGAGTGACTAACACACACACACATACACACACACATGCAGACTTCATAATATCAGTGAGTTTCACAGACATTTTTTTGTCTATGAGTTTTATCTGATCCTAAGGTTCATAAAGGATGAGGTGTTTGAGACTTCAGATAAGAGTCAAATGCCTGAGGAGGTCTGATTTATTGTACTGATTTTAAAACGTCTATTATTAACTTGCTGCTGCTAAGTCACTTCAGTCGTGTCCAGCTCTGTGCGACCCCATAGACGGCAGCCCATCAGGCTCCCCCATCCCTGGGATTCTCCAGGCAAGAACACTGGAGTGGGTTGCCATTTCCTTCTCCAATGCATGAAAGTGAAAAGTGACAGTGAAGTCGCTCAGTCATGTCCAAATCTTAACGACCCCAAGGCCTGCAGCCTACGAGGCTCCTCTATCCATGGAATTTTCCAGGCAAGAGTACTGGAGTTGGGTGCCATTGCCTTCTCCCATTAATTTACATATATTTTATTGCTATTTTTTATTTTCATTTTTTTCTTTTAATATAAATTTATTTATTTTAATTGGAGGTTAATTACTTTACAATATTGTATTGGTTTTGCCATACATCATCATGAATTCACCACAGGTATACATGTGTTTCCCATCCTGAACCCCCCCCCCACTCCTTCCCTGTACCATCCCTCTGGGTCATCCCAGTGCACCAGCCTCAAGCATCCAGTATTATGCATCAAACCTGGACTGGTGATTCATTTCATATATTATAATGTACATATTTCAATGCCATTCTCCCAAATCATCCCACTCTCTCTCTCTCCCACAGAATCCAAAAGACTGTTCTACACATCTGTGTCTCTTTTGCTATCTCACATATAGGATTATCATTACCATCTTTCTAAATTCCATATATATTAGTTAGTATACTGTATTGGTGTATTTATTTCTGGCTTACTTCACTCTGTATAATAGGCTCCAGTTTCATCCACCTCATTAGAACTGATTCAAATGTATTCTTTTTAATGGCTGAGTAATACTCCATTGTGTATATGTACCACAGCTTTCTTATCCATTCATCTGCTGATGGACATTATTGCTACTTTTTAGATTTCTTATCAACCAGTACTGACTTATATTCCTTGAATATGAAACATGCTTATCAGCTTATTGAATCAAATCAGTTTCTGGACATAATTTTGTCATATAACCTTGTGTAACCAGAGATGAGCCTAGGAAACTTGGTCTAATTGTGTGTCCAGGAGGAAAGTAAAAGTGAAGAAAACATCATTTTCACTAGTACAATGTTAAGAGAATTTTACTCTATTGGTTTTTTTGAGACTTTAAATCAATTCCCCATTTATTTTTTCAATTATCATCATTTCAACTTTTTACAAACATTTTCACTTACATTACAGATGCCTATGGTCTTTACTCGAGCCATAACAATCCACTCCGGTATTCTTGCCCGGAAAATTCGGTGGACAGATGAGCCTGGTGGGCTACAGTCCACAGTGCTGCACAGAGTCAGACACAACTGAGGTGACTTAGCATACACACACACACAGAGGCCACATACATGTGCTCACTATTTGGCAACAACAATGATGTATTCATTTCCCAAGACTTCTGTAACAAAGAATGACAAACCAGGAGGCTTAAACAATACAGTTACTGTCTCATAACTCTGGAGGCTTGAAGTCTGAAGTCATGGAGTAGGAATGGCCATGTGCCCTCTAAAACCTGCAAGGAGGAATCTCTTGCATCTGCCTAGCTTCTGATGGTTTCTGGCAATTCTTGATGCTCCTTGTCTTGCAATTAAACCATCTCGGTCTCTGTCTCCATCATCACATGGTGTTGTCCCCTCAAGTGTCTGTGTCTTTTCTCTTTTTATAAGGACCAAAATCATACTGGATTAAGGTCCCAGCCTACCACAGTGTGGCCTCATTTTAACCAATTACATCTGCAACAGTCCTATATCCAAATAAAGTCACCTTCTGAGGTACTGGAACCTCAACCTATCATTTGGTTGGACACAATTCACTCAGTAACAAATGGGCAAACACCTGACAAACCAGGCTATCTCAGCATAGCTTTCCCCAAAAGCAGAGGCTGTGATAAGACTTGTGAGCAGGCTGGCTAAGCCTTTAGAGGGGGCGGTTTTCCAATGAGCAAAATGAGGGGTGGGAAGAGTGAGATGGGAGGAGGAAGAGCCAATACCAAGGTATGTTATTGAGACTGAAGCTGAGAACACAAGGGGTTCAATTCTGCTTGCACTTTACAAAAAGTCTGAAGACTCCCCCTAGAATCACATCTAGAAGGATGGAAAGCAGGAGCACTTTGGTAGCCACTCTCACTCCTCACTGTTTGAGGGTCTTAACTTACAGGGGTGTTGACTGGACAAAGTCAGCTCCCAGGGGCATCATAGCATCAGGGACCTTTCCAGATCAGAAAGCAAAGATATGTAACTGTCAACCTGAACTCAGGGAAAAACTGCCCAGAATGTTCTGCTCCAGCCACAGATAAATCAGAGCTATGGCTGAGTGGACATAAACCAGGTCACCAGATTCTCTCTCCTAGGGACATGGAATTGTGATTCATTCAAGATCTATCATCAGTCACGTGCTAAGCCACTTCAGTCATGGGCTGCCCACTCTAGTATTCTTGGGCTT
Source organism: Madoqua kirkii (assembly GCA_006408675.1). NCBI lineage: Eukaryota > Metazoa > Chordata > Mammalia > Artiodactyla > Bovidae > Madoqua > Madoqua kirkii. The sequence continues at coordinate 14,745 of SJYC01101375.1, forward strand.
CCTTTGTGGCTCAGCTGGTTAAAAAAATCCATCTGCAATGCAATCGAACCTGGGTTCAATCCCTGGGTTGGTATGATTACCCTGGAGAAGGGAAAGGCTACCCACTCCAGTATTCTGGCCTAGAGAATTCCGTGGATGATATAGTCCATGAGGTAGCAAAGAGTCAGCCACAACTGAGCAAATTTCACTCTTACTTTCAAATCATTTCCATCATTTCCGACTCTGTGTGAGCCTTTGGGCTGTAGCCCGGCAGGCTCCTCTGTCCATGGTATTCTCCAGGCAAGAACAGTGTGGTGGGTTGCCATGCCCTCCTCCAGGGTCTTTGGACTCAAGGATGAAACCTGCTTGTCTTATGTCTCCTGCACTGGCCACCTGGGAAGCCCATAATCAGTTGTTTGGTGGCATTTGAACAGGCAGTTGTTGTTAATGTCTATAAGCTCTATTTCAGAAAATATTTTAGGAAAACAATTTCATCCTGAAAAAGCATAGCAGACACTCAGCAATATGAATATGAGTAAAGCAGAATAAAGCAGCCATACAGAAGATGTAAAGAGCAGAGAGTATGTTTTCCCTGATGAATGAGAGCTAAATGAAGGCTCTGCTTGGCTGCCTGACTGTTCACCTAAGTTTCCATAAAACCCACTGACCCACATCCCTTGATGTCTATAGGACAACTCTGTATCCTCCTAATAAATGTCTTTTTTTTTAATTTATAGCTGAGATATATCATATGAAGCCTCCTGGCCACTCAAGATCTGGATAAACTTGGCTCCAAGTTTAGAGATATGGATAACCATATGTCTATATATGGTAGAGATGTAAACACCTATTCCAACATTTCTATGAATATTCAGATTACTATGAATATCATATGAATACATTACTGACAAAGTATAGTCAAAGCTATGGTTTTTCCAGTAGTCATGTATGGATGTGAGAGTTGGACCATAAAGGCTGAGAGTGAAAGAATTGATGCTTTTGACCTGTGGGGTTGGAGGAGATTCTTGAGAGTCCCTTGGACTGCAAGGAGACCAAACCAGTCAATCCTAAAAGAAATCATCCATGAATATTCACTGGAGGGGCTGATGCTGAAGCTGAAGCTCCAATTCTTTTGGCCACCTGATGCAAAGAACTGATTCACTGGAAAAGACCCTGATGCTGGGAAACATTGAGGGCAGGAGGAGAAGGGAGTGACAGAGGATGAGATGGTTGGATAGCATCACTGACTCAATGGACATGAATTTGAACAAGCTCTGGGAGATAGTGGAGGACAGGGAAGCCTGGTGTCCATGGGGTTGCAAAGAGCCAAACACAACTTAGTGACTGAACAACAACAAATATCATTCATCCTGTGAATAGATTATAGATGAATAAACAAAGCACTATGAATATAAGGAAAGAGCTGGAGTGTACATCTGTTGCCCACCTGATTGTAGCTGGGGAAATGCATGCCCATTACTGTCAAATTTTACAAGATGGGCAAGATATCTGGATCCTGATTAAAACAGTCTCAATTTTGAACGACATCATGTAGTCTAAATGTTTTAAGGCACGCTACAGACTGATAACAGTTGTGTACTAGATCTGGCCTTGTGGGTCCAGTTTCAACTTCTGTCATATTCCTGGAGCCACCTCTGGCACCTTCAGTCTCCTATGTTTTCTTCAGAATCCTCTGACTTGGCCATGTTGTCCCTCGTGTGAAATGTAGCCCTTTCATTGATTTCCACAACACAAAGCACTCTCAATCATTATCTCTCACAAAAGAACAAATATTGTATGACTCTGCTTAAATTAGTAGCTCAATAATCAAAATCACACAGACAGAAAGTAGGATGATGATTGCTAGGGGCTGGGGAGAGGGGAGAATGAGAGTTTGGTGTTGTCAATAAATGGGTGCAGACTTTCAGTTTGGAAAGATCAATAAATTCTTTTTTTTTAATAAATTTTATTTTTACTTCATTCTACGTTACTGTACTGTATTGGTTTTGCCATACATTGACATGAATCAGCCACAGGTGTACATGATCTCCCAATGCCGAAGCCCCTTCCCACCTCCCACCCCATATCATCTCTCTGGTTCATCCCGTGCACCAGCCCCAAGCCTCCTGTATCCTCTATTGAACATAGACTGGTGCTTCGTTTCTTACATGATAGTATACATGTTTCAATGTCATTCTCCCAAATCATCCCACCCTCTCCCTCTCCCTCAGAGGCCAAAAGTCTGTTCTATATATCTGTGTCTCTTTTGTTGTCTCACATACAGGGTCATCATTACTGTCTTTCTAAATTCCATATATATGTGTCAGTATACTGTATTGGTGTTTCTCTTTCTAGCTTACTTCACTCTGTATAAATTCTGAAGATGAATCATGGTGATGACTGCACAAGACAATGCACTTAATGCCACTCTACACTTTATAATAGTTAAATGATTAATTTTGTCTTATATATATTTTATCATATTTTTTAAAATTAAAATTTCTTAAATCTGTGAGCTTAGTGGACCTTACTGAAGATTTTGGGAGGTTGCCAGGAGGATTCACATTACGCTAATGCAGTCTTCAACCTTCCTCTCTCTTCTCTACCTCCTTCTGTCCCTCGTACCTTCTCCTCCCATTGCCCTGGGCATACCAAGTTTCACCTCCTCTATTAGAAGGCTCATTATTTTTCTTAACAAAGATACTTCTATTGTTATTTGAAAAATAAAATCTCCTTCTTATTAAACATTGAGTTAGATGAACTGAATTTCTGATTTTTCAGGACAAAAAAATCATCTCTGACTAAAGTATGCATTTATGTATTTTCTAGAAAAAGTGTAGTGATCATTTTTAAGACAACCTGTAATCTACACCTGCATGATATGATCCTAAGAAAGCTGTAGCATGGTGGATGGGTCATATCACACATTCATATTTCCATACTTCTGAACTACATAACAACAGAGATAGAGAAGATGAGGTGTTGGAGAGATATTAAAATAGAACCTTCATCTTCTGGCCTCTAAATCAGCAGCATATGAGAAAGCCATGCCTAGATATCTGAAAACAACAGAAAGGAGAGCTGCCGCCTCTCTAATTTAATACCAAACTCCCAGGAGTAGTTTACTGTCAGAGTTTCATCATGTATTATGGAGACAAGTATTGGCAGGCTTCCATAAGATCCATATAAGCTTTTATCTCTTCCCTCGATCAGGTCATGTGACAAATAGCTGGATCCTTGCATAGGCTTTTACCATCCTTTTAGTAATACACTTGGTGATTGAGATGAGTCCCATAAATCTAGGCCAGAGTTACGATCCCACTGGGGTTTATCCTGTTGATCCCCAACCATCCACCACACGTATGCATTAACATTTCATAAAAGCGTCACTTACAGGTCTCCTAAAAGCTTTCTCATTTATAGACTAGAGTCTTCAAAGACCTTTTCTTTCTTGATAACTGAAAATAGTTGTTATACCTTAATAATAATTCAAAAGCAGAAGATGACTAACTCCCATTCTGCACTAAAATTCTACACTGTTATTCAGGCAGCAACAATGTACCAAAGTTATTAATAGGTGACCCTGACTTATTCTTAGTTCTTATCTAACCACATGGAATCACAAAATATTGGTTATGTTGATATCTGAAAATTAGTTAAAAACTAGCTAATCCAAGAATTACAAATTGCTCAGCAGCAGCAGCACACATAGGGGAAATCTGGTTTGCAAAAATGTGTGGTTTAGCACAAACCATCTTTTAAAACTTTGGAATTATTTGCCCCATTTTAAAACGTGAAGATTGCCCATCAACATTTACTGATGTGGCTATACCAGGCTGGTGTTCCCATGTGGTAACTATGGGCTGACGCCTGGAAGTCACCAAGGTCTGTGGACAAGACATGTGCCCTCCACTTCACCAGAGTCCTTACCAAGCCAGGCTGCCTCTCACCACAGGATTTATTCATCGAGGTGTCCTGCCTGGACTTTGTAAACATTTGAAATGTTGACTTGTGTCATTTTAGAAATTGGAAAATAAGAGACTGAGAGTGCTGAAATGACTCCTTTAAGAGTAAATAGACAGGGACTTCCCTGGTGGTCCAGTGATTAAGAATCCACCTTGCAATACAAGGACATGTTTGATCCCTGGTTGGGAAACCAGAGATCCCACATTCAGCACAGCTCTAAGCCCACACTGAGACAACATGAGAGTCCATGCGTCACAATGAAAGATCTCACATGATGCAATGACAATCCTGTCCATTGCAACTAAGATCCAATACAGGAAAAAAAAAAAAAAAATAGTGAATAGACAGAAAGGTATCTGATGCAAAATCTTGCGTTTACACAAGTTTTTTGTGGTTTCTAGAACTTCACTGTTACAGAGGACACAGATTGAGGAAACGTGCTACATTATAGTATTTCTTCTTTTAAAGTTTCTTTAAGTTTTTAATATGTTGTCTCTATTGCTAAAAAAAGAAAATGCTTCAATGTAAACAAAAAATTATTAAAAACTAAGTAGTCCTGAATATTTAAATGTCACAGTGCACTGCGACAGTGCACCAGCGCAGCCAAGAGGAGCTACCACACATCCAAGGTAAGGAGCAGAGGCTGCGCTTTGCTGGAGTGGCGGTGAAGAGATACCCCGTGTCCAAGGTAAGAGAAATCCAAGTAAGACGGTAGGCACTGAGAGAGGGCATCAGAGGGCAGACATACTGAAACCACAATCACAGACAACTAGCCAATCTGATCACACAGACCATAAGCTTGTCTAACTCAATGAAACTAAGCCATGCTGTGTGGAGCCACTTAAGACAGACAGGTCATGGTAGAGATGTCTGACAGAATGTGGTCCACTGGAGAAGGGAATGGCAAATCACTTCAGTATTCTTACCTGGAGAACCCCATGAACAGTATGAAAAGGCAAAATGATAAGATACTAAAAGATGAACTCCCCAGATCAATAAGTGCCCAATATGCTACTGGAGATCAGTGGAGAAATAACTCCAGAAAGAAAAAAAGGACGGAGCCAAATCAAAAACAATACCCAGCTGTGGATGGGACTGGTGATAGAAGCAAGATTCGATGCTGTCAAGAGCAATATTACATAGGAACCTGGAATGTTAGATCCATGAATGAAGGCAAATTGGAAGTGGTCAAACAGGAGATAGCAAGAGTGAACGTCAACATTCGAGGAATCAGTGAACTAAAATGGACTGAAATGGGTGAATTTTACTCAGATGACCATTATATCTACTACTATGGGCAGGAGTCCCTTAGAAGAATTGGAGTAGCCATCATGGTCAACAAGACAGTCCAAAATGCAGTACTTGGATGCAATTTCAAAAATGACAGAATGATTTCTATTCATTTCCAAGGCAAACAATTCAATATCACAGTAATCCAAGTCTATACCCTGACCAGTAATGCTGGAGAAGCTGAAGTTGAACGGTTTTATGAAGACCTACAAGACCTTCTAGAACTAACACCCAAAAAAGATGTTCATATCATTATAGGGAACTGGAATGCAAAAGTAGGAAGTCAAGAAATACCTGGGGTAACAGGCAAATTTGGCCTTGGAGTATAGAATGAAGCAGGGCAAAGACTAACAGAGTTCTGCCAAGAGAACGCACTGTCATAGGAAACATCCTCTTCCAACAACACAAGAGAAGACTCTACACATGAACATTACTAGATGGTTAAAATCGAAATCAGATTGATTATATCTTTTGCAGCCAGAGATGGAAAAACTCCGTACAGTCAGCAGAAATAAGGCCAGGAGCGGACTGTGGCTCAGATCATGAACCTCTTATTTCCAAATTCAGACTTAAATTGAAGAAAGTGGGAAAACCCACTAGACCATTCAGGTATGATCTAAATCAAATCCCTTATGACTATACAGTGAAAGTGAGAAACAGATTTAAGAGACTAGATCTGATAGACAGAGTGCCTGATGAACTATGGATGGAGGTTCATGACATTGTACAGGAGACAGGGATCAAGACCATCCCCAAGAAAAAGAAATGAAAACAAGCAAAATGGCTGTCTGAGGAGGCGCTACAAATAGCTGTAAAAAGAAGAAAAGTGAAAAGCAAAGGAGAAAGGAAAGATATACCAATTTGAATGCAGAGTTCCAAAGAATAGCAAGGAGAGATTAGAAAGCCTTTCATGGGATCACAGAGTCGCACATGACTGAGTGACTGAAATGAACTGAACTGAGCATACTCAGGACACTGTATTGTAAGGTACAGAAAGATGATAAGAAAGGGTTATTATCCTCAACAAAGCCATATTTTGAATGATAATTTTTCTTAATAGTGCTTTTTCTAAAAATTGCAATTGAAAATTAAGTCAAATGAAAATTTTTGGCATTTCTACCTAGATAATAAATAAACAATATTATTTAGAACAATGCTAGAGAAACAAATTAATCTGTGTTCATTTTGTATTATATCTCCACATGCACAGGGATTATGCTCTGTGCTAAGTCACTCAGTCATGTTCGACTCTTTGAAACCCCATGGACTGTAGCCTGCTAGGCTTCTCTGTCCAAGGGGAATCTCCAGACAAGGATACTGGAGTGGGTTGCCATTTCTTACTCCAGGGGATCTTCCCAGCCCAGGGATTGAACTTAGGTCTTCTGCATTGCAGGCAGATTCTTTTCCAGCTGAGCCACTAGGGATGTAGAAAGATAAATATGTGATTTTGCTTATATTTGGAATCTAAAAAAGGTACAAATGAACTTATTTACAAAGCAGGAGTAGAGTCACAGATGTAGAAAGCAAACTTGTGGTTACCAGGGAATGGATAGAGGAGGGATAAATTGGGAGACTGAAAGTGAAGTCGCTCAGTAAACGCCAAGTCAATCTAATATAGTTTTAAATTACTGTTGTTTAGTCCATAAGTTGTGTCCCATCCTTTTGCAACCCCATGGACTGTACCCAACCAGGATTGTCCATTATTTGGAATCTAAAAAAGGTACAAATGAACTTGTTTACAAAGCAGGAGTAGAGTCACAGATGTAGAAAGCAAACTTGTGGTTACCAGGGAATGGATAGAGGAGGGATAAATTGGGAGACTGAAAGTGAAGTCGCTCAGTAAACGCCAAGTCAATCTAATATAGTTTTAAATTATTGTTGTTTAGTCCATAAGTTGTGTCCCATCCTTTTGCAACCCCATGGACTGTACCCAACCAGGATTGTCCATCCATGGGATTTTCCAGGCAAGCATACTGGAATGGGTTGCCATTTCCTTCTCCAGGGGATCTTCCCAATCCAGGAATTGAACCCAGGTCTCCCGAATTGCAGGCTGACTCCTTACCATCTGAGCCACACTTATACTGCTATGTATAAAACAGATAAGTAATAAGAACCTGTTGAATAGCACAGGGAACTTAACTCAATAATCTGTAATGGCCTATATGGGAAAATGATCTAAAAAAAAAAAGAGTATATATGTATATGTATAACTGATTCTATTCACTTAATTCCTGAAACTAACACAAAATGGTAAATCAACTATAGTTGTATAAAAATTTTTTAAAGTCCAATTTATGTCACCAACTCATTCTTTGACATTTTGAGGGCAGTTAAAATAAATATCCAGTTCCACTAGAAGAAAGCTTAATGGCTTTTGGTCAATTTCATTTTCTATTTTGTCCTTTCATATAAAAGAGCCACCTAAGAGTATTATCACTCACATGTTATTATCTAGAAAAGCTTTATTTCTATTTTCTAATATAACAGGTTGTCAAAAGATGTGAAGATTCTAAGACTGTACCCTGCTTGTAAGGTAAGAAGTTGTTAGCCTGCCACAGTTTTGTGGATGCTGTCAGAAGAGGCAGGACTCCAGGGTCAGAGTCAAAATTTATTACTCCCAGAAATAGCAGTAGCAGAGGATCCTCGATATCCCATATCTGAATCATTTCTGTGAGACTAGATCAAACTGCTTAGATGAAGAGCTATCCTTATCTAAATCTTACAGGAAGAAAACTCTCAACGACTACCATTGGTAGCCAACTTCCTAACAAGAGGTAATAGGTTGATTAAGCAAAGTGAAGCTTATTATTCCCCGGTAAGGGAGACCATCTTCTCGATGGACTTTGAGTATCTTGAAAAAGCAGAGATCAAGGTAAATACACAGTATTTATAGGAATTTGGAATCTAGTTTTATGGAGTCTTTCAATAACAGGGGGTAATTGGGATTGGAGAGTCCTCTAGTAGTTTAGAATTAGTGAACATAGCAAGCTGAGGGTTATGAATTAAGGTTTGAAAATTAAACAGTTGTTTGATAAGCAAATGATTTGCTTCTTTGAGTTATATATTGCCCACAGGAGCTATTTACTCTGATGAGCAATCTATTGTTCTTAGAGGAGGGCAGTTGAAGAGTTGATTATTTGGACAAGTAAATTTTTACTATTCCTGCAACTTTATTTTACTGGGCAAGCATTTTCTGCAGTTGTAGTCATATTCATATACACAGCCTAAGTTCTTTTTTTTTTAAATTTATATTATTGAAGTATAGTTGATTTACAATGTTGTGTTAGTTTCTGTTGTACAGCAAAAAGGTTCAGTAAAAAATAAATGTAATAGCTTCCATTTGCCATTCCCAATCTCCCAATCTGTCCCTCTCCCATTCCCCTCTTCCCTGGCAACCACAAGTCTATCATGGAGCCCTTTTTCTACACAGTATTAATTATTAATCCTACTAAGCTGTTTACTTGTAGGCAGTTTGTTCTCTGAAGACATTAATTTGCTAATCCAAGGACATTGTTTAATTCATTAAATAGAAGAAAATTTGTGGATAGGAGAGATGAAGATGTCATCTGGAAGAATCATAAAATATTTGCTAAGGGCCGAGAGGTGGAGACTGGGGAAGATGACGGAAGGGTGAACCTATTTAGTGAGTAACAGGAGGAAGTGACCAAATGGACTGAGCATCAAACAGGTGGGATAGGAGAGTTCTGGCTTTTGAACCCTAGACAGCAGGCAAAGTGGGAGTAGCTTGCATGGCTGCTGACAGGCACCAGGGGCAGCCAGGCATACGTGGCATAATAAAGAATTTGCCTGGTCTTTGTCTTGTGTTCCTGGCATTGAGCTCCCTAAAACCTCTTGAAACTCCTGAGTTACAGGAATCCTTGTTATGCTAACCAGGTGATTGATTCATGGTAGACCCCTAAATAGCTTCCAGATGGGGGATGGTCACCAGAAAGACCAACCAGGTGATTAGAAGGTTGTGAATTCAGGCCAGCCTGACCTCAGGTAAGGAGAGGAGGTCTGGAGGTTGGTGTCAATCATGTGGCCAATATTTAATCAATCACACCTATGTAAAGAAACTCAATAACTCTGGATACTGAGTCCAGTGGAGTTTCCTGATTGGTGAACACATAAAAGAACTGGGAGGTACCCTTTATAATAAAACTATACTCCTAAGTATAGCACTTTTCTGAGTTCGGTGAGTTGTTCTGGTGAATTATTGAATCTGAAGAGGATCATGGGACTTTCTGGATTTGTAGCCAGTTGATCAGAGGTGTGCGTGGCCTGGAAGACCCTCTGAGACTTACAATTGGCCTCTTAAAGAGAGAACAGTCTTGTGGAAGACTGAGTGGTTAAATATGGAGTCTGATGCTAACTTGCATCCAGAACTGGATTGCAGTGTGCACCCAATCGGTGTTGGACCACTTGAGGTGGAAACGAGGTGGTACACCACTGAATAAATCAACATTTCCCTAGATTTAAGTAAAGAAATTTTAAGCTGGCTTCCCAGGTTCTGCTAGTGGTAAAGAACCCACCTGATAATACAGGAGACATAAGAGATGCAGGTTCGATCCCTGGGTCAGGAAGATATCCTGGAGGAGGAAATCGCAACCCAGTCCATTATTCTTGGCTGGAGAATCCCATGGACAGAGGAGCCTGGTGGGCTACAGTCCATGGGGTCATGAAGAGTCAGAAACAATTAAAGTGACTTAGCATGTAGTAGAGCACATGGAAAGCAGGACGTGAGAAATATATTCCTAGTAAAGCTAAGAAACATAAAGGAAAGAGAAATATATATTTTTTCTTGTTATCATAGTTTTCTTTAAAAATTCAAGTCTGTCTTATCTTCTTAGAATTATCACACCACTTTCAAATTCAGAAATACTTAATATGAAATTTCCCTCCCTCCCTGTGTGTGTGTGTGTGTGTGTGTGTGTGGTTTTGCTTCTCAAATAGTTTCAGCCTTTTCAAAGCAACAAGTACACCTTTCTAGTGGTGTAAAGCTTAAACATTTCTTTAAACAAAGAAAGTATTCTAAGTACAATAGAGGACTTCATAATTGACTTAATTTCCCCTGGTATTTTGATGCTTTAAAGGAAGATAGAAGAGGGGAGAAGCAGAAGATATATATTTAAAATTCCTACCAGAATATTCACAGCAGTTTGAATCACTGGAGGGATTTTATACCTTTTACACCTGCAGCTATATAAGGCAGTCATTCCCTAGCTAATTGAAATAAAATAATACTGAAATTGCTAGAGATGAAATGTTCAACTTGAGTACTTTACTGCTGAAAACATATCAGTAACATTTGAGATTTTTTTTATTTTATTTTTACTCCTTTAGAAAAGAGAAACCAGCTATTATAGCAAAAAGCATTGAAAATAAACAAACCAATTCTCTGCTTCAATCTCACCTCATAAAATGTATAGAAACTGAAAAACATTTTATACTTATCCTTGTCATTACCATGAAAAGCTTAGAAAACACAGTAAGAAAGCATCTTTCTTATTGACTCTTGTGAATTGCCTCTACTGTTTGTGAAAATGACTCAGAATAGAGATCTAAGTTATTTTACAGACAGAATGGGGCTTGAAAATAACCTGTGTACGATTATTGGAGTTATTCCTTGGTATTAAAGAAAATCTTCCCTGGAGGATGTTGCTGTGACTTTATAGTTTACCACACCTTTATGAGGGCTTCCCTGGGTGGCACTACTGGTAAAAAAATCTGTAGAATCTGCCTGCCAGTACAGGAGATATAAGACACACGGGTTCCATCTCTGGGTCGGGTAAGATCACCTAGAGGAGGAAATGGCAACCCACTCCAGTATTCTTGCCTGGAGAATCCCATGGAGAGAGGAGGGACATGGTCTTCAAAGAGTCAGACATGACTGAATGAACACACATGCCTTTATCAGGATTGCTGCTCATTACAAGAAACGCTTACCACGTTGAGTTTACATGAAGGAAATGGGTGATAAATATCATCAAGCATAAAATTATGAGACCAAGAAGGCTAGTAGGTTTAATAAAGTGTGATGTATGAAATGTACATAAGCATGTAAACCATGTTTTAACATCTACTGCTGATTCTCACTTGATTAAATTATATAGGGGTTGCAAAATGATCATTTTTCTGATTGTCATATTTATTTTCTGGCATTCTTCTCCAAAAGAGATTTTTTTTGGTTGATAGGCCCCAGAAATACAATTTGTATTTTACATTAAGCTTATATTCTGAACTCACTTAATAGTTTTGGAAGTTTTCGTGCATGTATTCCAAAGGATTTTCTAGATAGGTGACCATATAGTCTATGAACAAAGAAAGTTTTTCTTTCTCCTTTCCAGTAAGGGTGGCCTTTATTTCTTCTTCTTGCCTAATTGTCATGGATAGAAGCCCTAATATAATATTGAATAGAAGAGATGAGAGTGCAATCCTTACCTTGGTCCTAATTTTAGGGGGATAGCATTCAATTTGCCTTTATTAAGTATGATGTTAGTTGTGGATTTTTCAAAAGCAATTCTTATTCAGTTAAGAAACTTACTTTCTATTATTTATTTACTGCAAGTTTTTATTAGGAATAGAAATTTGATTGAGTAGAATGATTTTTCAATGTATTGAAATGCACATGTGTTTTGCCCTTTTTAGTTTGTTCAGTTCAGTTCAGGTCAGTCACGCAGTCGTGTCTGACTCTTTGCAACCCATGAACTGCAGCACGCCAGGTCTCCCTGTTCATCACTATCTCCTGGAGTTCACTCAGACTCACGTCCATCGAATCTGTGATGCCATCCAGCCATCTCATCCTCAGTCGTCCCTTTCTCCTCCTGCCCCCAATCCCTCCCAGCATCAGAGTCTTTTCCAGTGAGTCAACTCTTCACATGAAGTGGCCAAAGTACTGGAGTTTCAGCTTTAGCATCATTCCTTCCAAAGAAATCCCAGGGTTGATCTCCTTCAGAATGGACTGGTTGGATCTCCTTGCAGTCCAAGGGACTCTTCTCCAACACCACGGTTCAAAAGCATCAATTCTTCAGCACTCAGCCTTCTTCACAGTCCAGCTTTCATATCCATACACGATCACGGGAAAAAGCATAGTTTTTTTAATGTTAGTTTGTTAATATGGTGAATTGCATAGATTGATCTTCAGATGTTAAAATAAATTTCTTGGATGAACCATACTTGATCATAGTGTATTATACTTTGCACATAGTAACTTTGCATATAGTTTCATCATCTGATCTTCCTCTGTGTCTCCTTTCTTCTTGTAAGGACATCAGTTATATTGGATTAAGGGCCCATTTTATCTAGTATTACCTCATATTAATTTAATTAATCATACCTGTAATGACCTTATTTTCTAATAAGATCCTAAAAGATGATGCTGTGAAAGTGCTGCACTCAATATGCCAGCAAATTTGGAAAACTCAGCAGTGGCCATGGGACTGGAAAAGGTCAGTTTTCATTCCAGTCTCCAAAAATGGCAATGCCAAAGAATGCTCAGACTACCACACACTTGCACTCATCTCACATGCTAGCAAAGTTTGCTCAAAATTCTCCAAGCCAGGCTTCAACAGTACTTGAACCATGAACTCCCAGATGTTCAAGCTGAATTTAGAAAAGGCAGAGGAACAAGAGATCAAATTGCAAACATCTGTTGGATCATTGAAAAAGTAAGAGAGTTCCAGAAAAACATCTATTTCTGCTTTATTGGCTATCCCAAAGTCTTTGACTGTGTGGATCACAACAAACTGGAAAATTCTTAAAGAGATGGGGATACCAGACCACCTGACCTGCCTCTTGAGCAAACTGTATGCAGGTCAGGAAGCAACTGTTAGAACTGGACATGGAACAACAGACTGGTTCCAAATAGGAAAAGGAGTACATCAAGTCTGTATATTGTCACCCTGCTTATTTAACTTATATGCATTGTACATCATGTGAAATGCCAGGCTGGATGAAGTACAGGCTGGAATCAAGATTTCTGGGAGAAATATCAATAACCTCAGATTTGCAGATGACACCACCCTTGTGGCAGAAACCAAAGAAGAACTGAAGAGCCTCTTGATGAAAGTGAAAGAGGAGAGTGAAAAAGTTGGCTTAAAGCTCAACATTCAGAAAACAGAGATCATGGCATCTGGTCCCATCACTTCATGGCAAATACATGGGGAAACAATGGAAACAGTGTCAGACTTTATTTTCTTGGGCTCCAAAATCACTGCACATGGTGACTACAGCCATGAAATTAAAAGACACTTGCTCCTTGGAAGGAAAGTTATGACCAACCTAGACAGCATATTAAAAAGCAGAGACATTACTTTGCCAACAAAGGCCCATCTAGTCAAAGCTATGGTTTTTCCAGTAGTCATGTATGGATGTGAGAGTTGGACTGTAAAGAAAGCTGGGCACTGAAGAATTGATGCTTTTGAACTGTGATGTTGGAGAAGACTCTTGGGAGTCCCTTGGACTGCAAGGAGATCCAACCAGTCCATTCTGAAGGAGATCAGTCCTGACTATTCATTGGAAGGACTGATGCTGAAGCTCCAATATTTTGGCCTCCTAAGAACTAACTCTCTTAAAAAGACTCTCATGCTGGGAAAGATTGAAGGTGAGGAGAGGGGACGATAGAGGGTGAGATGGCTGGATTTTGTCACTGACTAGATGGACAAGAGTTTGAGTAAACTCTAGGAGTTGGTGATGGACAGGGAAGCCTGGTGTGTTGCAGTCCATGGTGTTGCAAAGAGTCAGACACGACTGAGCGATTGAACTGATTCATACACATAATGACCCTATTTTCAAATAAGATCACTTTCTGAGGTATTGGGGATTTAGAACTGGAATGTAATTTTTATAGGGCACAGTGCACAGTTTAACCCATAAAAATTGCTTTTTTAATTTTCATTTTGTTCAAAAAAAGTTGTAATTGTATTTTGACCTCTCTTTTCGACCTATGGGTTATTTAAAAGCATTTTTGTTTTATTTTTCAAGTATTAGAGGATTTTCAGTTTAATTAAGTTTTTTGGGATTGAATTCTTATGGTCTTTGTATGTCTGTGGGTGTGTTAATTGCTCAATTGTATCTAACTCTTTGCAACCTCATGGACAGGAGCCTGCCAGGCCACAGTTTCCATGGAATTCTCCAGGCAAGAGTATTGAAGTGAGTTGCCATTCCCTTTTCCAAAGGATCTTCCCAACCCAGGGATTGAACCCAGGTCTCCTGCATTTCAGTTTGAGCCACCAGGGGGGGAAAATCTTTGTTTTGACTATTTTTCAAGTACTTTTCCTATGGGGCATAGCATTCCAGGTAGATGGGTTTATTTCCCCCTCAGTACTCTGGACATATTGCTCCAGAGTCTTCCAATTTACATTATTTCTAACAGGAAATCTACTGTCACTTTTATGATTTATAGTCTGTGTATCACTTTTTTTTTTTTTTAACTTTAGTTGCTTTTAAGACTTTCTCCTTATCACTGGCTTTGAGTAATTTTATTATAATCTGCCCTGGCATAGTTTTCTTTATGTTTCCTGTGCTTAGAGTTATTGAACTTTTTGAACTGCAGATTTATAGTTTTTATGAAATTTAGAAAGCTTTGCAGTTTATTTCTTCATATAGTTTTTGTTTTCTCTCCTCTTCTCTCCATGGAAGATTGTAGGTACACATATTGTGGGTTGCCCATATTGTCTCCTATTTCACTGATGCTATGTTCATGTTTTGGGAGGGGTTCATTTCCTTGTTCTCTCTATGTTTCATTTTGATGTTTTCCATTATTACATCTTTGAGTTCACTATTTTTTCTTCTTCAATTTATAATCACCATTAACCTCATTCAGAGAATGTTTCACCTTGGACAATATAGTTTTTGACTTGGAAGAGTTTGATTTGGGTTAAAAATATCTTCTACGTCTTTAACTTTTCTCACATATAGAATATAGTTTTCATGTCATTTTTAATGTAATTGTCTGCTAATTCCATCATCTGTATCAGTTATGGGTCAGATTCATTATTTTGAATGATCCATTGTCTCACTATGAGTCATATTTTCTTTTCTTTTTTGCATGCCTGGTAATTTTTTTCAGCCATATTTAGATATTATTGACAGATACAAATTGTATACATTTAATACTTTTGGCATACAAATACACTGTGAAATGATTTCCATCATCAAGGAAATTAACTTATCCATCATCTCGTACAGTACCCATAAAACTTTTTTTTCTGTGAACTGCAGTAAACTTTAAATATACAAAGCATTATTACTAACTAGTCTCCATGCTGTGCATTAGGTCTCCAGAAATTATTCATCTTTAACTGAAAGTTTGTGCCCTTGACCAATATCTCTCTGTTTCCTCAAAACCATATCCCCTGGTAACCACCATTCTGTTCTCTGATTCTACCAGTTTGACTATTTTAGATTCTACATATGGGTGAGATCAGGCAGTATTTGTCTTCCTCTGTCTGGCTTATTTCTGTTCACATAATGTCCTCAAGATTCCTCCATATTGTCACAAATGGGAGGATTTCCCTCTGTTCTAATGCAGAATAATAAATTATATATTTTATTGTATAAATTATACAATATACATTGTATAAATATATCACCTTTCTTTATTCATATATTGGTGGATACTTGCATTGCTTCCATATCTTGTGCTGTTTAGTCACTAAGTTGTCTCCAACCCCAAGGACTGCAGCTTGCCTGGCTCCTCTGTCCATGGGATTTCCCAGGCAAGAATATTGGAGTGGCTTGCCATTTCCTTCTCTATTTTCCCAACTTAAGATCCAATTCACTTCTCTTGCTTGGGAGGTGGATTGTTTACCACTGAGCCACCAGGGAAGCTCCTTTCATATCTTGGCTACTGTGGGTAAAGAGAGAGAGTGTTAGGAAGCATTTAACAGGAGGCTTCCTGTGTGCTGTTCTGGATCTGTCAGGAATCCTCTGTTCCTTATGAATTCCTGAATATTCAGGAATTAAGAGGAGAGGCAAGCCTCTCCAGGGGCTGAGGGATCCAGGCATTTCCTTCATTAGTTTTTTAATACTGTAATAAGTACCCTCTTCCTTCTTATGAACCATATGGTAAAAGTGATTGTTTACAACTTTCTCTCCCTTTAATATGGACCACCTGTGTTTTGTAAGTCTGGAATTTTAATCTTTATCTTTGCTGAGAACAACTACAGTATATATGCCCACACCATGTTGATTAGTCTAGGTTTGATACAGGATACAGGATGCTTGGGGCTGGTGCACTGGGATGACCCAGAGAGATGATATGAGGAGAAAGGTGGGAGAGGGGTTCAGGATTAGGAACTCATGTACACCTGTGGTGGATTCACGTCAATATATGGCAAAACCAATACAGTATTATAAAGTAAAACAAAACAAAACAAAAAAACCCCCACACCTTTGGTCCATCAGCGCTTTGGTCCCCATCTTTCTTTCTCTCTCTCTGTCTATCTTTCTATTTCTGGCTGACTTTCAGGAACACAAAAGCCAGCTGTCTAACCCAGGAAATGTTAGCCTCTCTCCTTCTTTCATCGTCGGCTCCGGACCACCAGTTTCCAGTCCCTTAAAGGACCTCAACAAGGTAGCGCTTAGGTTTCCATTGGGTATATGCACCAAAGTGAAATAGATGAATCATGTGGTAGTCCTATTTTTAATTTTTCTGAGGAAATTCAGTGCTTGTTTCCACGGAGGCTGTGCAAATTTAGAGTTCCATCAAGTGTACAAGTGTTCTCTTTTCTCCTCATCAATACTTGTTCATCTTTAATTTTGATAATAGCCATTCAAATTGGTTTAAGGTGATAGCTCATCCTGGTTTTAATATTCATTTCTCTGATATTGTCTTCTTTACCACACACACATACACATAGAGAGACACAAATAGATATTGAATAAATAAATAGAGTGGGGGGAAACCCTCAGAGGTAATGGGTATGTTTATGAGATTGATTATGGTGATGGTTTCTTGGGTGTGTGCTCATCTTCAAACTCATTAAATATGTGCAGCTTTTTGTGTGTCAATCAAAAAATAAAAAAGTGTACCTCAATAAAGTGTTTTTTAAAATATTTTATTGTATTTTTATTAAGTTTTCAAAAAACATTGCAATTACATGCATGGAGTCAATGTTAATAACTATTAAATATTAGTATTCTTAATATTCTCAAAATAAAAAGATATTCACATTGTAGCCTTGTGAAACCTCAAATAAAAGATTAGCTCTTTGTCCCTTTCTCAATTGGAATAAGGAAAAGTCATCATCACTGAAATTAAGTTTCTCACTTTCTAGAGAAACCTAATTCTACATTCTTCTGGAATGGAAGCACACTTATTTGAGGGCTTCTTGTGCACTATCATTTTGAAGATGGTTGGGCTTATGGAGTTTTTCTAGAACTTCTTCAAAAGCTCAACACATATATGGAGAATGTTGAAGAAAATAGCTTATAGCTCTTTAAACATTAATCTGTAATACCTAGATTTATTCTTTGTAAGCTGAAATCTCTGCTCAATCAATTTAGCCCTATTTTGTTCCAGAACAGATACACCAAAGACTATGTAGTTGGTTTCTGCCCATGACATTTCTAGTGTGAGCTTGAATTGCTCCCTTCTTTTGTGCATCAGTTTCCATGGAATTTTTCATTCAAAAACAAGTCTTATCCATTTCTGTTAACCTGGATAAAATGTTCCCATTATTATTTTGCAGTGTTGTTTACATTTTCCAGTACCAGCCCAATCAAGTTTATGAAGTTTTGGCACTCTTTGTAGGGAAAGCCCTTAAGAAAGGAAATCGGTAATGTGTTACAAATTCTCCATTTAAAATACTCCTTTTCTCATTTCTAACTCAACTGCAATGAAACAAACTAAGACTGCTTTTAAAAGATAGAGAGATTAGAATAGTGGGAATTTGTAACTCTTAAAAGTTGCATCAACTGTAGTTTAGTTTTGGTTGATCTTCTAGGAAGTGCTCAAAGTTTCCTTTGATGCAAGGTTTCATTTGGAAAGTCCAGACACGCATCAATGAGCCTAGATGAATTTGCTATTTTGTCATCTGGCAGCAGCTTGGCTCTTTTCGTTGAAATGATGTTGGCACTTTTTCCCTTGTGGATATTTTTACTCTGTGCTGCCAAGTACCGAAAAGATAGGCCCTTCCAAATTCCATGAGGCTATATGCTTACTTGTGTAAATGATTTTCCCCCTTAATCTTCCCCCTAATTCAAGGAACCTAAATTTCTTTTGTTAAGTCATTATTGGGAGAAATGACTCCTCATTCTTTGTGAATCTGATTTAGTTAAAAGGACATTTTATTTCTCCTTTTAATTAAAAAAATACAGCTGGCCTTTCAAAGCAAATCTGAATCTAATATAATTTTATAATAAAAAGGAGAAGTTGCAAGGGAGATTTTATATACGGTTTCTAAAACTATACTTCATTACAAAGGGCAAATACTATCTTATTTATTTATTTATTTATTTATTTATTTATTTATTTATTGGGCTCTTATTCTATGAGACCTTGTGAGTGTAAGGGAGTTAAAAATCAGAAAAAATAGAAAAATAAATGTGGGGATGGAGTTATTTTTTTGAGGCCCTGCCATGGTTTCCTGGCTCAGCTAGTGGGAGATGTCAAACAATAAACTAAAATAAATGAACACTGAAACCAAATAAGAATCATAACTTACACAAGGATATGTTTTAAGTTTGGGAGAAATGTTACTTTGGCTGCTGAGGCCCTGTTGTTGTTCAGTTTTGCTTATTATATCAGAGCAAATACATTGACATGCACCCTGACATGCATATACAGCTTTACCAAGTGGCTCTCCCTAATATTGGAAATTCTTGGCTGCTTACCAATCTAAGGAGAGGTTAGCCAAAGACTAAAGTTTTGCTAAGACCACCCGAAATACCAGACTCCACCCCTTCTCTGAGTTTGTGCTGCTCTGATACAAATGGAAGAACTTCAGGGGATTGGGGTGGAGTGGAGGGCCGATAAGAGAAAGGAAGGAAAGAGGAGACAAAAGTCAGTGCAGCATTTCATCAGCTGAAATTACATTTTCCTTTCTGTTTTCTGAATGGATGAAAAGACATGGCAATCACATCAGTCACTTCTCAGCATAGCTATTTTGTTTTTGCTGCTTCAGCCAGAACACATTGTGATTTTCTATAATATTCACATGTTGCCAACTGCAATGGGTGTTTTGAGTCTTTTTCAGTTTTTAGTTTAAGGCACATACAATATTTTGAGAATGCTTGTCCTGGGAGATTTGTCTCATTCCAATATTAGCTTTAAATGTATACTATAATATTTTGCATGGCAGGCAACTATAAAAATTCATTCCATGACCTCTTGAAGCTTTATGGAAAATTCTCACTCATTTTAATAAACTTTGTTTTTTTTTTTGGCGATTTGGGGGTCAAGATGATGGGTCCTTCTGAAACCTAGCTGAACTAACATGCTTTAAAAGATTCCCACAAATGTTCATTAGAATCATTTAAGTGATTACATGCTTATCAGCAAAACATTCTTAGCTTTCCTCCTGAAAGTTGTGCCAATTCCTCTCCTGTGAGTCTTTTAAGACTCTTTTTTTTTTTTTTAAAGTTAAATGTGAATACAGTGAACAGAGATAGTAAGGAGTCTCATGCACTATGTAGAAACTCATAGTTATTCTTAACAAACCATGAAATGGACATGAAATGGAAAAACGTGCAGTTTTTAACTTCAGAGCATTAGAAAGTATTCCAGAAGATCAAGACAGATCAAATTTAAGGGAAAGATCAAAAGAAGCAATTAAGTAAAAGACAATGTGAAGAAAGTATGATGGGACATCAAAAAGAAAAGAATGGTGTGAGGAGGACAGGCATGTCGTGTGAAGGTTTGGACAAGATTTCTGGATGCCTATTTGCTCTGGAAAGCATGTGAGATCCACTGTGAGGCTAAAAGATGTGGGTTGAAGTTTCAGGACCCGTGAAAAGAAGAAAGAGATTGAGCGTAATGATTCTGTCCTGCATGTGGTTCTCTTATATATCTCTATGTGTGTGCTCCCAGGCTTTTACACTGCAGTGTGCATAGAACTGGCTTATTCACTCCTTTCTACTATTGCTCATTTCATATAACATTCCCCTAGTGGTTTAAACATTTCTGGAAACAATTACGTTTCTTAGAAGTAACTCTCTGCTTTCCAATTAAGATGCTATGAAAAATGTTGCCAGTCTTAAAAGTCAGACATTTTCTATTACCGTGAAGGATCTTTAAACTTCTCATGAAGAAATCATCGTCAGTGAACTAGGATCTTGGAAACTTCTACATGCACACAGGAGAAGGAAATGGCAACCCACTCCAGTATTCTTGCTTGGAGATTTCCATGGACAGAGGAGCCTGGCAGGCTACAGTCCATGGGGTTGCAAAGAGTTGGATACAACTGAGCTACTAACACACACATACACACATTAAAATATCTATTTACTTATCTATCTAATTATACACACATGTCTTTTTAGAAGTTCATATTCAGCTATAAGTATATACGTATAAAAGCTAACCTCTAAAACTGTTCATAGATTTTTTTTAATATCTTGGACTTGGGAAAAATTAAGAAAGTTTTATTCTTTTCAAGCTAAACAGCTTTGAATGAGAATATTTACAAACAACATTTTAAGTTTCTCCATGTCTCAAAATTTAAGAGAAAAATCCACTACTTTATGTCACTTTAAATTGGCCTCCTACAATGAAGCAGTTAAATTCACAATTTTAATCCTCAGTTCATTGACAATGCAAATTATTTGCCAGCATTTGGAAGTCAAATAGGGTGAGAGGGGAGAGACTTTACATATTCCAGGTTTAATATCTAAGCACCAGATGGAAACAATTCTACAATGAAAGAAAGAAATCTGTTAGGATATTTTGGAGATCTGTTCAGTACAGCAGCACGTCACTGGTTATGGAGGCCAATTTCTCAGAGAACTTATTTGAATTGCAGATACTGAAGTAGTGCACTAATTTAACCCAGAAAATGCTGAATTTTGGAGTTACTTAAATTTTAATAATTTGCAGGTTAAAAAAGTATCCATTTTCTTTAATTAGTGCCTCATATGCCTGAAACAAAGTAATTTAAAACAAAATGCAATGGGAAGGAAGTTTTATTAACATAAAATTGAAATAATAATAAATGTTTCACAGTTAATATTCACAACTTTGGACATTTTGAGGGAACTGTAAACTTGTATACATTTATTTTTGCCATGAAAATTTTTCTGGGACAGTTTAAGGCACTTAATATTAAAGGATTCAAAAGTAACATTTTTAAAATTAACAATGAAAGTAAATTAACATATGGACTTTTAAAAAGGTGATTTTTAAGTGAATCTGTGCACAAACAAAGGGCAAGAAAATCTGCTTGATGAAACAATGGATGGTTGAGCTTTGACAATGAAAGAAAGGAAAGGGAACTAGTGGGACACTCAGCAATAAATCTCAGAGGGGGTCTCTTTCATATTCATACCTATGATTTTTGGCAAAATAAGTGTCAAAATTTGCAGCCATATGACAGCAAAATTGTGCATTACATGGTAAGTTATAGATTTTGGATAAAATCCAGCTCAAATACTTTCATAAGAACTTGACACGATAAACAAAAAACATTGCTTTTCCAAACTGCAGTTTGTTTGAAATTAAAAAAGAAAACCAAAATACTACTGTTATAATTGATGATCAGAATGCAGTCCTGCTCACTCCCAATACCAGATTTTTGTTTCATGAAAAATTGTGAGAGGACTGTATCTCTCTACAGTGTGCTGGCAGACTAAGATAAGTGAGGATGGAACTAACAGATTAGGCAATGAGGAAGCTTGTTTATATATTTGGGGCATGGAAAATAGGGAGATTCTTCAAGATGGGCAAAGGGAAAAACATTCAGTTTTCTACCCTCTGTCTCAGTCCTGCCCTTTCTGCTATGTATTTGGATGTTTGAGCAGAGATGGAAATAAGGCAAGAGGACGTCCAGAGACCTTTAAAACATCAAAGAGGAGCAGAAGAGAAAAGCTGGGGGAATATTGGTGAGAAAACTATTCTCTTGGGTCCCCTATATGGTTGAATTTTTGGAGTCTAGATAAAGGATATAGTTGCTTTACAGTGTTTTGTCAGCTTCTACTGTATAGCAAAATAAATCAGCCATACATATACACATATCCCCTCCCTTCTGGACTTCTTTCCCAGTCAGGTCACCACAGTGCAACGAGGAGAGCTTTCTGTGCTGTACAGTAGGTTCTCATTAGTTATCTGCTTTATACTAGAATCAGCAGTGTGGGGCTTCCCTGGTAGCTCAGTGGTAAAGAATCCACCTGCCAATGCAGGAAACATGGGTTCGATCCATGGGTTGGGAAGATTCTCTGGAGAGGGAAATGACAACCCACTTTAGTATTCTTGCCTGGGAATGGACAGAGGAGCTTGGTGGGCTACAGCGTACGGGATTGCAAAGAGTCAGACATGGCTTAGTGACTAAACAACAACACAATCAATAATGTATATGTGTCAATCCCAGTATCCCAAATGCTCCCATCCGGCTCTTTTCCACTTGGAATCCATATATTTGTTTTCTACCTTTGTGTCTGCATTTCTGCTTTGCAAATAAGATCATCTATGCCACATTTCTTTTCTAAATAGTTTTTAAAAATCCATTTTCAATTGGAGGATGATTGCTTTACAATGTTGTGTTGGTTTCTGCCATACAATGACATGAATCAGCCGTAAGTATACATATGTCCCTTCCTTCTTAAACCTCTTCCTCATACCCTACCCCACAAAGCACTGTGTTGAGCTCCTTGGGTTATACAGCAACTTCCTATTGGCTCTCTGTTTTACAGATGGTGATATATATGTTCCAATGCTACTCTCTCAACTCACCCCACCCTGCCTTTCCCCTCACTGTGCCCACAGGTCTGTTCTCGGAGCCTATATTCCAGCCCTGCAAATAGATTCATCGGTACCATTTTTTTAGATTCCACATATATGTATTAAATACAATATTTGTTTTTCTCTTTGACTTACTTCACTCTGTGATACTCTCTAGTGAGTCAAATCTTTGAGACAGTTAACCTACCTCCATCAGTTCAGTGCAGCTCGGTTCAGTCACTCAGCCGTGTCTGACTCTCGTTGCGACCTCATGAATCATAGCACCCTGTCCATCACCAAATCCCAGAGTTCACTCAAACTCACGTCCATCAAGTCAGTGATCCCATCCAACCATCTCATCCTCGGTCGTCCCCTTTTCCTCCTGCCCCCAATCCCTCCCAGCATCAGAGTCTTTTCCAATGAGTCAACTCTTCGCATGAGGTGGCCAAAGTACTGGAGTTTCAGCTTCAGCATCATTCCTTCCAAAGAAATCCCAGGGCTGATCTCCTTCAAAATGGACTGGTTGGATCTCCTTGCAGTCCAAGGGACTCTCAAGAGTCTTCTCCAATACTACAGTTCGAAAGCATCAGTTCTTTGGCGCTCAGCTTTCTTCACAGTCCAGCTCTCACATCCATACATGACCACTGGAAAAACCATAGCCTTGACTAGATGGATCTTTGTTGGCAAAGCAACATTTTCTGCTTTTGAATATGCTATCTAGGTTGGCCATAACTTTTCTTCCAAGGAATAAAAGTCTTTTAATTTCATGGTTGCAATCACCATCTGCAGTGATTTTGAAGCCCCTAAAAATAAAGTCTGACACTGTTTCACTGCTTCCCCATCTATTTCCCATGAAGTGATGGGACCAAATGCCATGATCTTTATAGTACCTTTACATTAAAGGATAATCTGAGACTAACTAGAAAATAGATTTTTGTGGTGCTGGGGTTGTCTCTGAGCAATTTAAGGGCCCAAGAGGATTAATTTAAACTTTTTCATGTGGACTTTACATAAAGGGCTCAACTTTGCTTTGTTAAAAGAATGGGACAACTTTTTCAAACAATTTGCTGTTGCTCTGAAGAAGTGAAACTAAATCTGTCAAGAGACGACTGGTCCATAAATCGAGAAGTTCCACATGTGCAGTTCCCTGTGTGAACTAATCATATCTGTTTTCTTCTCAACTCTGCAGTATTCTATGTCATAAAATAAGGGGGCTGATTTAGGTGATTTATAAGATCTCTTCAAGCTCTGAAAGTGAATGTTTCTAGGTCTGCTTTATTTATAAGGACATCTGTGCTTCTTCAGCATCCTGGGTAGAATAAATATGTAATAAATATCTGGCAAAGGCCTTTGAATCTTTGAATGATCTCCCTATTTACCACTATTATTCCTATCTGTGTTTTCTGTTCTGTAGAACAGAAAAAAATTGTAGAAATCTGTGCCTTACAAATTTAACATCTGGGAAACATTGATTAGAAAACTCACTCGTTTCTACTTCTTGACCTGTTGATTGACTTGATTATGGGACACAATCAGTCTCTTTGGAATCTTGGAGATACTTTTATGAGGCAGAATGTAGAAGGATTAGATGATGGAGATTTTATTTGCTAAGGTTGGTAACATGCAGAGTATTGAAAACTGGGGTTCTGGTGAGTAAGGCAGGGACAGAGGACTGGGTCAATTAAGAGCAATCTCACACACTGGAGGGAATATCTATGTATATATTTTAAGCTGAGAACTGCTTGCTTATGCAGGCTGCAGTCATCATCCTCAAGCTGAGTATTTGGAGAGTTAGCTCTTTGCCCCCTCACCCCCCTGCAATTTCACATTAAAGTACCTGCGGTCTGTTCTTCTTCATACACAAATTGTTCTATATAATAAAGTATAAACCTACAGAGTCTCCTTACACTAAATTATCAAATATAAGAAGCAGAGATGAAGCACATCTTTTTTGTGATCTTTTTCAATTCACTACTTAGAAATGGCTATGCATAATAGAATGGTTATTAATGTGGGCTAAGAATAAGGATAGTGTATTTCTGAGCTTATTTGTCCTTTATCTAATAACTTAGGGCATTTATTTTTTATTGTCTTTATTTATTATACATATTTTTATAACACTCTATAGAGATATACCATTTGAAATGGTATGGACCTAACAGAAGCAGAAGATTTCAAATGATATGGACCTAACAGAAGCAGAAGATACTAAGAAGAGGTGGCAAGAATACACAGAAGAACTGTACAAAAAAGATCTTAACAATCAAGATAATCACAATGGTGTGATCACTCACCAAGAGGCAGACATCCTGGAATGTGAAGTCAAGTGGGCCTTAGAAAGCATCACTATGAACAAAGCAGGTGGAAGTGATGGAATTCCAGTTGAGCTATTTCAAATCCTGGAAGATGATGCTGTAAAAGTGCTGCACTCAACATGCGAGCAAATTTGGAAAAGTCAGCGGTGGTCATAGGACTGGAAAAGGTCAGTTTTCATTCCAATCTCAAAGAAAGGCAATGCCAAAGAATGCTCAAACTACCCCACAATTGCACTCATCTCACATGCTAGTAAAGTAATGCTCAAAATTCTCCAAGCCAGGCTTCAGCAATATGTGAACCATGAACTCCCTGATGTTCAAGCTGGTTTTAGAAAAGGCAGAGGAACTAGAGATCAAATTGCCAACATCTGCTGTTGGATCATGCAAAAAGCAAGAGAGTTCCAGAAAAACATTTATTTCTGCTTTATTGGCTTCCCCAAAGCCTTTGACTGTGTGGATCACAATAAATTGGACAATTCTGAAAGAGACAGGAATACCAGACCACCTGACCTGCCTCTTGAGAAACCTATATGCAGATCAGGAAGCAACAGTTACAACTGGGCATGGAAGAGCAGACTGTTTCCAAATAGGAAAAGGAGTATGTCAAGGCTGTATATTGTCCCCCTGCTTATTTAACTTATATGCAGAGTACATCATGAGAAAAACTGGGCTGGAAGAAGCACAAGCTGGAATCAAGATTGCCAGGAGAAATATCAATAACCTCAGATATGCAGATGGCAACACCCTTATGGCAGAAAGTGAAGAGGAACTAAAAAGGCTCTTGATGCAAGTGAAAGAGAAGAGTTAAAAAGTTGGCCTAAAGCTCAACATTCAGAAAACGAAGATCATGACATCTGGTCTCATCACTTCGAAATAGATGGGGAAACAGTGGAAACGGTGGCTGACTATATTTTTCTGGGCTCCAAAATCACTGCAGATGGTGACTGAAGCCATGAAATTAAAAGATGCTTACTCCTTGGAAGAAAAGTTATGACCAACCTAGATAGCATATTGAAAAGCAGAGACATTCCTTTGCCAACAAAGGTCTGTCTAGTCAAGGCTATGGTTTTTCCTGTGGTTAGGTATGGATGTGAGAGTTGGACTGTGAAGAAAGCTGAGCACTGAAGAATTGATGGTTTTGAACTGTGGTGTTAGAGAAGACTCTTGAGAGCCCCTTGGACTGCAAGGAGATGTAACCAGTTAATTCTGAAGAAGATCAGCCCTGGGATTTCTTTGGAAGGAATGATGCTGAAGCTGAAACTCCAGTACTTTGGCCACCTCATGCAAAGAGTTGACTCATTGGAAAAGACTCTAATGCTGGGAGGGATAAGGGGCAGGAGGAAAAGGGGACGACCGAGGATGAGATGGCTGGATGTTGAAGATCAGCCCTGGGATTTCTTTGGAAGGAATGATGCTGAAGCTGAAACTCCAGTACTTTGGCCACCTCATGCAAAGAGTTGACTCATTGGAAAAGACTCTAATGCTGGGAGGGATAAGGGGCAGGAGGAAAAGGGGACGACCGAGGATGAGATGGCTGGATGGCATCACTGACTTAATTGATGTGAGTCTGAGTGAACTCCGGGAGTTGGTGATGGACAGGGAGGCCTGGCGTGCTGCGATCTATGGGGTAGCAAAGAGTCGGACGCGACTGAGCGACTGAACTGAACTGAACTGATAGAGATATAATTCACAAATAAAATTAATCCTTTTAAATTTTTAAATTAAAAGTTTACAGTTTTGCAACCATCGTCACTAATTTTAGAATATTCGTGTCACCCTAAAGAGGAGAGTGAAGTTGCTGAGTTATTTCCAATTCTTTGTGACCCCGTGGACTGTAGCCTACCAGGTTCCTCCATCCATGGGATTTTCCAGGCAAGAATACTGGAAAAGAGGAAAAGCTCATGCTGCTAAGTCACTTCAGTCGTGTCCAACTCTGTGCTACCCCATAAAGGGCAACCTACCAGGCTCCCCCATCCCTGGGATTCTCCAGGCAAGAACACTGGAGTGGGTTGCCATTTCCTTTTCCCCAATAACTATTTCTTCTGTTCTCTCTGATCCTCCAGTTCCTGTACAATCTTAATCAGTCATATTCGACTCTTTGTGACTTCATGGATAGCCTGCCAGGCGCCTCTCTCCATGGGATTCTCCAGGCCAGAGTATTGGAGTGGGTTGCCATGCCCTCCTCCAGTGGATCTTCCCAACCCAGAGATCAAATCCAGGTCTATCACATTGCAGGTGGATTCTTTACCATTCTTAGGCCCTTCAGCCCTTGTGAGCCACCAATCTGCCATCTATCTATATGGATTTACCTACTCTGTGCATTTCATATAAATGGAATCATACAATACATGGCCTTCTGTGTTTGGCTTATTTTACTTAGCATAAAGTTTTCAAGATCATCCATGTCAGTATTTCATTCCTTTCTGTGGCTGAATACTATTCCATTGTGTGGACATGATACATTTTTATTTATCCATTTATCAATTGATGGAAATTTAGATTCTTTGCACTTTTTGGTTATTATGAATAATGCTTCTTTGACATTTTTGGGCACATTTTCATGTAGACGTATGTTTTCAAGTCTCTCGATTATATACTCAGGAGTGGAATTGCTAGGTCAAGTGGTAACTTTAGGTACCACTTTTTTGAAGATTTTCTTAACTATTTTCCAAAGTGGTTGCATAACTTTAAATTTCTATCAGCATCCTATGAAGATTCTAATTATTCCAAATCCTCACTAACCCTTGTTACTGTCTGCCTTTTTAATTATAATTATCCTAGTGTACATGGATAGCTCATTGTGGCTTTGATTTGTATTTCTCTTATAATTAATGATGTTGAATATCTTTTCATGTGCTTCTTGGTCATTTGTATGTTGAGAAATATTTTTTTAAATTCTTCATCTATTTTTAAATTATGTTGATTTTTTTGCTGCTGAGTTATAATAATTCTTTAAGTATTCTGAATACACATCCCTTAGGAAATATATGTTTCCAAATATTACTCTCATTCTGTGGCTTTTTCTACCATTTTAGTGGTGATCTTTGTAGCACAAAAGTTTTATTTTGATGAAGTACAGTCTAGCTATTTATTGTTGCTTGTGTTTTTGATGTCTTATGTAGGAAATCATGGGTTAATCCAAGGTTACACGTATATTCTTATTTTACTTCTAAGAGTTTTCTACTTTCAGTTTTTACATTTAACTCCATGACTTATTTTGAATTAATGTCTATAAATAGTATGAGGTAGGGGTCAAACTTAATTCTTATGCATGTTATATTAAATTAGTCCGGCATGTTTTTTTTTTTTTTTT
>SJYC01101376.1:0-22106 GCA_006408675.1 Madoqua kirkii
GGTCATACTGACCAGGAGGGACCAAATTCCAAATTTGAATGCTGAAGAGATATTATTGTGCAGAAGCTCAAGCTCTGTCCACCCTGCTAAAGACCCTGTTGCTCCCTAGAGTCACAGTGAGTGAATGTATGCCTGGATCTGTCTGGGATGTTCATTGGTAATTTTCTTTCCTGAAGATCCAAGTTTGGATAGGACCTGAAACTGTTGAAGAGATGCTAAACAGTAACCGGGCTGTACATTCTTGGTATAAAAAGTGGCCTGAAAAAGAAAAGGTTCTGCTAATAAAACAAATGAGAGCCCAGGTGTTCTATTTGATGGGAAATAATAGCAGCATTCTGCCCAAAGTTTTTGGAGAAAACTTAGCTCTGAACTGAATTATCTTGCTTCAAGGGCAGCCAGACTTATTAATCAACAGAGCTGTGTAGAATAACCTTCATCAGTTCTGGAATAATAAGCCCCCTACAAACTTTACATTGTGTTAAATTTTTTTTAATTCATAAAGAACCTTTCGTTTCTCACATCTTCACCTTCTGTGGGTGCAGGGGATTGAAAGAATAGCTCTCTGGCTCTGGATAAGTTTATTATCTCTCTGAATCTTGATTGTCCATTGGGATATGTATATGTATATATATATACATATATATGTTTAAAAGTGTACATTATGAACATCTAGTGGAAAAATGTAGATTAAACACTTTGTGGAATGCTTAGCAAAGAAATCATCATCATCATCATAATACCAATAACAATAATATTTATTAAGTGCTTCAACCCTATAACAACCCTCAGATTAGGTATGGTTATTATCCCAGTTTGACAGACAAAGACACTAAGAGACTTAGAGACATTTGCCCATAGTGTCACCGCAGGTAGTGGCAGGGCCATACTTCCAACTCAGGCATATCGATATTAAAGAACAGACACTCCAACCTCTTGACTATCTTCCCTAGATTGCTGAGCAGTGCTTTCACTCAGTAAGCATGTGCTGCACACTGATTATGTGCAAGAGTCTGATCATGAACCTCCAACAAACAATGGGTTTTTGAAAATGGCGGGTTATTCAGAGTGAAGCATGGTAATTGGCAAGAAGATGCTAAAGAAACATGGCTCGGCTATTGTTGCTGCTGTTTGGAGAATATGAGAAAGTGACTTCATGAACCAGGAAGCAAATGAAACCCAATGGAGTAAGAGCATGGAAAACACAATAAGAAGCAGTTTGTACTACAAGCTCTGTTTGTATTTTCTCTCCAAGCCATGTATTTGTATCATAGCCTGGAAAAGATTTTGGAGACTAGACACCAAGTCAGTTCCCCCACCAGGCCGAGCATGCTGCCAGGCCTTCCTCGTGTCTACAGATATTTGCTGTATCAAATGGAACTGAGATCAGTTCTGGCACCAGCCCACTGCAGCTCCACTGTAGTCAAGACTTTTCAGGAGCCAAGGAGGGAACTTGGCACAGACTGCCATCTTGCAAATTAGGCACTGCTTGCTCGGTAACAAAATCCACACACAGCCAGAGCCTTCTGCAGAGGGCGACTGTTTCCTCACATGACGTGGAATCCAGCCGCAGTCCTCAAGGCTCATTCGCTGTGTTCTGAGGCGGCCACACCCAAGGTACTGGGATGGAGGACCATTTCAGGCTGAGACCCAGGAAACTACCTGATAGGAGCATAGATTTATTCAGGAAGCCTGCCTCCCATAGAACCCAGGTTCAAGGACAAACTTCTCCAAATGCAAGACCCCAGATGTGGCTCCCCCGTCAAGCATTTGTAACCTCCCGACCAAACCAAAGTTTCCCAAACTGGCCTTTGTGCCCAAGGCCATGGCTAGGTTGCAGGACATGAAGTCAGCCTCATCATTCGTGCCATTTAAGATAAGGATCCAGGTGCTTCTGTCTACAAGAATACCTTCCATAACCAAAACAGGATGCTTTAAAAAAAATGATTTATTTGTATGTTCGGTTTTACTGGGTCACTCGGGATTTTCGGTCGTTGCAGCTTGTGAACTCGTAATTGTGGCATGTGGGACCTAGTTCCCTAATTGGGGATTGAGTGTGGAGTTTAGCCACTGGACCATCAGAGAAGTCCCAAACATGATGCCTTTTGAGTTTCTTTCTTCCTTTTTTTTAAAACTGATTTAAGAAGAAATCACTCACAAATATAGGGAAATTGTCCCACTTTTCTGATGCCTGTGAGAGAATAATCTGTGCCTATTCAAACAAACTAACAAACTAAGCCGCAGTAAAATCCTTATAAAAGGAAAGAGGCTTGCCTGTACCTCCACAGTGGCAAAGCCAAACTTTCCACCTCTTATCTTGCAGCTCAGCTGTTGACATGCTTCCAGTCAAAAGCCTTGGACCAAAAGGCACCTGCCATATTGAAACCTGATCCACTGGGTTTCCCTGGTAGCTCAGTTGGTAAAAAGATCTGCCTGCAATGCAGGAGATCCTGGTTTGATTCCTGGGTTGGGAAGATCCCCTGGAGAAGGGATAGGCTACCCACTCCAATATTCTTGGGCTTCCTTCATGGCTCAGCTGGTAAAGAATCCACCTGCAATGTGGGAGACCTGGGTTCAATCCCTGGGTTGGGAATATCCCTTGGAGAAGGGAAAGGCTACTCACTCCAGTATTCTGGCTGGAGAATTCCATGGACTGAATAGTCCATGGGGTCACAAAGAGTTGGACACAGCTGAGCGACTTTCACTTTCAGGGTCAACCTCATGGGTGTCACATAGCCACCGTACAGACAAGCTAGACTCCACAAGCAGAAACTCATGACCAGAGGAGTGGAGGTGGGGAAGTTATTAGTTCCCACCTAGCAGCAAACAACAGGAAACTTATTAACTGTCTCTAGAGGTGAGCCATGGTTTGGTAATAATTACTCATAAAACAGTGCAGAACATTCTAGGTTAGCCAAAGGAAGTTGAAGAAATAAGTTTTGATAGAGCCAGTATTCTTGACTGGGCGATGCCATGGACAGAGGAGCCTGGCAGGCTACAGTCCAAAGGGTCACAAAGAATTGGACACACTGGACAACTAAACATGCACACAAACACATGCACCAGTTGCTTAGGTTTTTGAGCCTCACTCTGATCACATATGAACTGAAAGCAATAGAACTTACAAGACAGGGTAATTAAGAGCACTAAATGAGCTATTAATAATATGCGCCAGTCTGGCTTCAGATGAGCATGCAGTAGTTTCAGTGATGACAGTGATAGAGGTGATGTCCTGTACCAGGGCAACACAGGGGTTAAAGCAACAAGAACCCCAAGCTCTGGCGACTCCTAAGGGCTAGAAGCCAAGGCCTTTCAGTATTCCAAGGGAGGAATAAATGATCATTTCTGATCAGGATGTTTTGGAAAAGCACCACAGAAGAGGTAATATTTGAAAAGGACCTTGATAGTTATGTAGAAATTTTCAGCATAGAGAGGAGGAGAAGGGCATTCCAGGTGGTGGAAATGGAACAAGGGAAGGAGCTGAGGAAGCATCAAAATTTGGGGGACTTATTAGAGTTTTCTGAATAGTCCAGACCCCCCAAAAACCCACACATGTTTTGAACAGAGTTAGATACAAAGGCTGAAAGGGTAAGCTAAAAGCAAATCGTAAAGGGCCTTAAATTTTGGGTTGATAGATTTAAACATTATTCAAAAGGCAATAACCAACTGTTCATAGTCTTTTAGCAGAGGGCTGATACCATCATAGATATAAATGCTATCGTCATAGATCCTTATCATCATTATGCATACAGCAAGGATTTCTTAGTTTAGGACTGAAGTTAGAAGGTTGATATTTATAGGCTATGAATGGCAAAGTCCACTAAATCCACAAAGATAAGGATTTTATCAATTTATTTTTATAGCATAATAAACTACAAGGTCAATGGATTAAAACAATAACCATTAATTTAGCTGAGTGGTCTGTTATTTGGGCCATGTCTAGAGTCGCTAGAGGTCTGGTTTATTGCAGGTCGGGACTCTGTGGGTCTCCTCCCAGTGGCTTCACATCTTCCAGTGAGCTCTTCTGGGCCTGCTGCCCTGAGGGAGGCAGGCTTCCAGGAGAGAAAGAAGCTTGCACAGCCTCTTAAAGTACAGTCTGGAACAAACACGTGACGCCTCCTGCCACATGCTGTTGATCAAAGCAAGTCACAGGACCAGCTCCCATTTGCGAGGTGGGGAAAGACACTGACTGGCAAAAGGAGTTGCAAAGGCACATTGCCAAGTGGCCTTGATAAAGTGAGTGGGCTAATCTGTGGTCATTTTTGCAAACTGCAAGACTATTGAGATTTAGCCAATAACTACATCCAGTATACTCATACCCTTTCCTGATTATATATCCAAGCAAACAACATTGAATCTCAACAGACCTTTCCATGATAGCAAGATATGGTACTGACTATGTAAAGTCCCATAAACATAGGGCATTCAGAAATTCTAATGGGAGTCTATTACAGCGAGTTCTAAAGAGGAGTTAAGGGCTTATGGCCCACTGACCAAATGTAACCAAATGTGTTTGTGACTTTTTACTCAGGACGAGAAAGCAAAATTTAATAGGCTATGAGGGAAGAATTGATCCATAAGCAATTTGATAGCAATTGCCAACAGCTTACTGAGAATTAAAGTAATAACAGAAAACTGTCTGAAACGGTTCAAGAGAATAACCTCCAACACTGAAAGTGAGATCATTTTTAGTAAGGAATAAAGAGAAAAAGCCAGCACAGTAAGTGCTGAGACTGAAAATTTTAAAGGAAATTTCAGGGACTCTTGATTTCAGTGTTTTTCCTTTCTGTTCCTTCTTTTATTTTTGTTATGCATGAGGAAAATCAGACACAGCATCACCAAACTCAGCATGCAATTAAAAAGGCAGTCAGGGCCAGTCATAATTTTGCTAAATCAATTTTTCTCAATGATGTGTGCAGCCCCTTGGAGGTTTGGAAGTGAAGGCCGCTTTTATCCATTTCCTTTTCCTCACAAGCATGAGCACATCGAGAATGGTGCTGTCGGACTGCTCATGAATGCTAAGTGCCAACCATTGATTTCCATTTGGGGAAGGGAGCAGGAGAGAGCATTCAGTCAATGAGCTGGTAGCACCCACCCAGCTCCTAGTGCATTGGTACCATAGCCCCACTGTGACGTGACAATGAGACCTTTTGTTGGCAGTCTTGGCATGAGCACGAAGGATTAACTGGGCACAGTGCCCCAGCCACTCTCAGCTTGGGCCTCTGCTCAGTTCAGGACTCAACTGAAGTACAAGGGACAGCCTGGGAAGGCTTCATTTGTCACTGCCCATGGCTCACTACTGCTGGGGACAATCTGTTGTTTGAAAGTTGTACACTGGGTTTTTTATTCCAGACATAAGCTACACATGGCTCTTCTCCCTCATGGTGCAGGAAGCTAGTTCCATTATCTTCTTGCCAAGAGGTGTTGCCAGTCCAGAGCGTATACAGCAACACATTTTATTGGGTGACCCACAGCCAAGAAGTGAGTCTCGTTCTGCCTTGGCTATTACTGTAAAATGTGCTGGATGCAAGCAAAACAAGTTTGTGGAGCATGATGGCAAAAGCATAACTGATCACAGAGTATAATTTAGTAAGTCTAGGACGCTTTTCTGTGGACTGATAATCTTAAAGTATGAAGCTCAGTAAACATTGACTTTAAAGAGTGTGTAAATTATAGTGAAGACACATATATGTATACATGTACATGTGTGCAAGAGTTGTTTCATTTTGTTGCTGTTTGCTTGTTTTTCTTGTCCAGCTCATTTTCCTTCTTCTTTGTTAAAATAAAACACTCCAGTATAATTTTGGGAATCATCCACCACCAGGTTCTTATTGTACCCAGGCCCTTAAGTGAGGCTGGCCCAATTTCCCCTGGGAAATTTTGAGAAAAGTACTTCTGGTGATTGGGACTCACGCAGTACAGGTAACTTCAAAGCGTGGAGATGGGGGGATAAAGCTTTTCCCCATTATGTCATCAATGCCCAGCACAGAGCCTGGGATTGATAAAAGATACATAATAAATATTTATGAATAAAACTAGATGCTTTTTTATAAAGGTCTGACAAAGACTACCAGAAGTATTGATTCTGATTTCTTCCGCCTCATACTTACTTAACATGACCCAGAATAATGGAAGCTTTTCATAATAGCACAACATTGATGATTCACACCAAGTTTATGCCCAATTGGAATCTTTGCTAAACTTATAAGTAATCAAGTAGATCAAGTGTTTTTCTTGAAATTTTGTTTTCAGGGCAAAAAAGAAGATCTACATTTCAAAAATATTAGTATATAAATTTTTTTCTTTCATTTTCAACTACACATGAAAAGAATATAGCTTTGCCTTGTTGCTCTGCTATATTCCAGTAACACTGTTGGACAGATCTAAGTTCTTTTATGGTGATAGTGTTTACCCGGTGGATCTAATATGAATCACATCATTTCTCAAGGCTTGAATATGTCTTACATATATTCCTTCCAGAAAAAATGTTGCAAGATGGTGGGCACATGTTGCTTATGATCATCTTATTGTACTTTCTTCAACTTCCTTAAAATCAAAGAAGAAATAAGAACAGTGCGAAGTAAGTGAGGAAATTCATAGCCAATTCAGAAAAGAAAATAACTGACTCCAAGGGCGAAAAATCATGAAGCATACCATGTAAATATTATGAGATACTATATATATATATATATATATAAAGAACAGAAGTTAAGAACCAAAATGTGGGTATGTTCAGGTCACTCAGTCATGTCCAACTCTTTGAGACCTTATGGACAGTAGCCTGCCAGCGTCCTCTGTCCATGCGATTCTCTAGGCAGAAATACTGGAGTGGGTTGTCATTTCCTCCTCCAGGGAATCTC
This sequence comes from Madoqua kirkii, assembly GCA_006408675.1. Classification (NCBI taxonomy): domain Eukaryota; kingdom Metazoa; phylum Chordata; class Mammalia; order Artiodactyla; family Bovidae; genus Madoqua; species Madoqua kirkii. The sequence continues at coordinate 6,858 of SJYC01101376.1, forward strand.
CCTGACCCAGAGACTGAACCCACTCCTACATTGGCAGGCGATTCTTTATAACTAGTGCCACCTGGGAAGTCAAGAACCAAACTATGTATCCTCAAACCTCTGGTAGCATAAAGATTTCCCTTAGCATAATAGTTCTCTAAAAACCTAAGAGAAGACAAGAGGATGTCAGTATCTTGAAGGAGAGTAAGGTCTTGTTTTCAAATTCATATGTGGAAATTTAATGTTTTAATGCATGTGTACATCCAGAGTGACATGATGGAGGGGGCTTGAACTCCTGAAAGTCTTCAGGTAGTATAGCCTTTCCATCTTTCTTGCACATGTCAGTTACATGGGCCTGAAGTCAAGTCCTATATTATTTAAAACACTATATTATTTAAATCAAGTCCTATATTATTTAAGTCACTATATTTGGGGGCCTACTGTAACACCAACCCAGATTTACATGAATAGCCTACATAATATGAAAAAGTACCAGAGGAAAAAAAAGTGGCCCAAAAGCAAAATATTAGAAGATAAGCTAAGAACATTTCACTACTAAGAGCAAAAAGACATAAAATACAAGAACACCTAATAGATACACAGTATCAATCCAAAAGGTCCAAAACCTGACTACTAGCAGTTCCAGAGGAAGAATGGAAAAGTTGTGTAGAAGGAAATTAGGAAAAAAGCAATATGCTGAGCATATTTATATAGAAGGTAAAACGGGCAGAATGAAAATTGCCATTAGACATTAGCATAGTGGTTATGTTGACCGAATGATTAGAAGAGGGCATAGGGAAGGCTTTGGGGTGCTGGGATCTTTCCATTTCTCATTCTTAATGCTAGTTACAAGGATGTTTTCAGCTCGTAAAAAATCACTGTGTGCTCTTATGACTTGTGCATTTCTCTCTAAGTAGATTATATATGTAAGAAAATTTTAATAAAAGAAAATGAAAAAAAATTTCTAGCAAAGATGAAACTTTCCTTCAGAATAGTGTTTCAAGTGCCAAAAATGTCCACAGCAAAACAACATTGCATAATTTCTATAATTTTTGAACACCAAAAACAGATATCTCAAAAGTTACCAAAGAGAAATAAAGATAACCTACAAAAAAAACAAAAAGTAGGTCATCATGAGTAATAAATGCTAGAAAAGAGTAAAATAGAGCTTTCAAAATTCATAGAATATTATATTGATTCTAGAATTCTACAGCTAATCAAGCTAGTAATCAGATGTGAGCAAAATCAAGTCATTTTCAGACACATGAGAACTCTTCAAGTTTATCTCTTTATTTCAAAGTCTTCTTTAAGGATGTACTCAGGCAAAACAGAGATTAAGAACAAGAAAATGAAGATGTAGGGTATACGAGATAGAGGAGCTAAACCAAGAGTCCAGGGATAATCATGATAAGATGACAGCTGTAAAACAGGACAAAAAAAAAAAAAGCTAATTATAGAACAAAAAGTTATTGCCATACAGCAAGCGTGGCTTTCGGTAGAAAAGAATGGATCTCAAAGACTATTTGCAATGATTAAGAGCTGAGCTACATCAATAACATTCACCCCCACCCCCAGGCTAAGAGATGATCAAATCCTCAGAAAACAAACAAGAATATTATGTTTCCCCAATAAAACAAATTAGGCTTTAATGAAGTGTAGGAATAAAGAAATCTTTTGACCTTGGTTCTGAAAACATTGTATTTTTAAGTGGCAGAGAGATACATAAAGTGATGGCATATGAGTACACACTGGCTCAGCTGTAAAATATATTTACACAGTCATAATAATGGAAATGCTTTTAAATGCTTTCAGCATTTAGGTAAAGCATAAAAGTTCCATTATAATTGGGGAACAAAATGTAAATGTTATCACCCTTGATAATATAAAAGTAAAAGTACTTTTATATTCTACATCTGAAAAAATTGGGGGAAAGAGGCAAGGAGAGAGAGGTGACAAAAAATTATTGTTGGTATTACCCTCACTTAAAATTTCACAACCATATTTTTTTAAATTGTGCTGAGAAATATATCAATTTGTCTATAGTTATAAGACTATCAGATATTAGAACTGAGAGTGGCAGCGCTTCTTTTTTCAGTTCAGTTCAATTCAGTCGCTTAGTTGCGTCTGACTCTTTGCAACCCAATGGACTGCAGCACACCAGGCTTCCCTGTCCATCACTAACTCCTGGAGCCTGCTCAAACTCGTGATCAAGTCAGTGATGCCATCCAACCATGTCATCCTCTGTTGTCCCCTTCTCCTCCTGCCTTCTTCCTAGCATCGGGGTCTTTTCTTTTTATTAATCCAATATTTGACTTCCAATAAGTTATGATTGAAAGCATTTGTTAGGTAAGTCATTCAATTTTTAAAATTTCTAACCAGGAAATCAAACAAAAGTCTTCTCAAATAAGATAAATGAAAACCTGTAATGGGCACTGTGAAAATAAAAGCCTTGGTGGCTCAGTGATAAAGAATCCACCTGCCAATGCAGGAGATGCGAGTTCAATCCCTGGGTAGGGAAGATCCTTTGGAGGAGGAAATGGCAACCCACTCTAGTATTCTTGCCTGGGAAATCCCATGGACAGAGGAACCTGGCAGGCTACAGTCAACGGGGTTGCAGAGTTGGAGACAACTTAGAGACTAAACAACAGCAAAAGTTAATTCTTTTATTTGACCTGTGAATTCCTTTCAAGAAAAAAAAAAAAACAATCCAGTGAAGAATGAGGTGCCTCCTCTTAATCCCAGGTCTTTCTTCAGTCTGCTCAGTGAGTTAGACTCTCACACCATTTTATTTCTGAGTGGGTGGACATTCAAGGCTTACCTTGCACTTCCTCCAGACAAATCCATTGCCCGAGACGTCATTTTTGCTCCTCCTACTTGTTGGGGGTGTAAAGTCTGATTATCCAATAATAAATTCTAGTTTAGTTTCCCATGTTTAGCAAATATCCCAAAGCTGTGTGTTAGTTTAGCACTTGTGACTTTAATTTTTCTCAAACCTCAGAGAGTGTTTTATGAGCAACCCACACAAGATTTCTGAAACTATTAGAACAATAGTCTTTCTGTAACATTTTTCTCTTTTGGAAAAAATTTCCATCTTTACATGACAGGAGCTTACTATTTTTTCAGAACTCTTATTAATGACCTCTTTCTCCATTTAATGGGCTATTATCAACCTGATTCTAAAGGGTAAATTGTGACAGGAGACAGCCTTTTCTTTGAAATGACAACTTTTAAAATGTAAAATAAAAGAGTCACTGGTTTGAAACTATCGAGGAGTCGGGTTTTCTTCGTGATGACGATGTTACCAGTGACAGAATTAGCTGACTGTTATCTCTTTACCCTCAGTTAGATACTGAACCATTTCAGTCAGAACCCCTGGGATTCTATTCCTGTTAGCTGGCTGGGGACACTGGTGGAGTCTCTTGCTGTGTAAATTCTTTGTATTTTATGGCTATTACCATGGGTAATATTCGTTAAGCACAGAGAGGAGTGTTAAGCAGATATTTGCGTGCGCCTGTCTTCTCTCCATTTGGATGGCATGGCATAGCCTCTGGCAAGTCACTAGAGTTGCCATTTCTCAGGGATTTGTTTGCGGAGTGGCCAATTTGCCTCAGGGCCTGGGTGGCCAATATCAAGGGAAATAAGTGACAGGCACGGCACAGCCTGTCAGCTGTTGCAATTAAGTAACATTAACTGCCATGACTGCAGGAAAGGGTGCTCAGAATCATAAAACGTCACAGGTGTGTGGGACCGTCCAATGCATTATTTTATATGTGAGAAAACTGAGTTCAGGGATAAACGGGTTGGTTCAAGGTCACACAGGTGCTTTATCAGGGCTTTTCCATGTGATTTCTTTCTCCCACCTGCTCACCACACTCAGCTGCTAGAATGATTCTCTGCCAACCCAGTTTCATTATATCCCTCCCCTGCTTGGAAACCTTACCATCCCCTATTGTTTCTAGTGTCAGGGCTGTGAGGGGTGAGCGGCTGGCAGGAGCCCAGGCACCAACAATGAAACATAAATGGTCAGCTCTAACAGCAGTTATCAAAGTCATGTGACCCAGAGGCAGAAAATTTGGGTTCAGCTCCCAACAGCATCACCAAAACCAACAATCTACACGTGGGATAAGCCCTCCGCATAATCTGGACCTTGACTTTCTCATCTGCAAAATGTTAGATTAGATCAATGTCAATGGTTCTCTTTAACTGATGATTCTGGGACCCTATCGTTTTCTTCAAAGCTTTAAATCTGAGAGTCTGTCAACATATGCACAGACCTTTTCCTCTGAGCACCTCCCAGTCTTCTTGTCCTTCCTATAGAGAATAAAGAGGTCATTTTTCCAGTAAGAACCCTGCAATTTTCCACTTGGGAAGGACAGAAGAAACTAATGGGGTAACTGAAAGCCAACATTATTGTCTTCTGAATGAACTTACTTCCCCTTCGTCTACCCTAGCTTACACCTACTTTACTTTCTAGTTCGGTTTTTCCTAGTTACTTTCTCTTTTCTGTAGTTTTCCTAATTTTTGAAGACTGGTCCTCTATTCCTCTCATCTTTCCATTCCTCCTGCAAGTTTTCCCTCTTCCATCTTCCACTGTCTTTCTTTCTTTCTCTCATTCTTCCTTCAGTTTTCCTATTCTGGTGACAGGTCCCCATCGAGGATGGGGATTATTTCATATTCTGAGGGACAGTCAGCCAGAAGAGTTTTCCTCTTCCCATTTTCACCTCATCTAGATTGTATGAGACAGACTGCTGCTGCTGCTGCTACGTCACTTCAGTCATGTCCGACTCTGTGCGACCTCAGAGATGGCAGCCCACTAGGCTCTTCTGTCCCTGGGATTCTCCAGGCAAGAACACTGGAGTAGGTTGCCATTTCCTTCTCCAAGGCCTGAGAGTGAAAAGTGAAAGTGAAGTTGCTCAGTGGTGTCCGACTTCGCGATCCCGTGGACTGCAGCCTACCAGGCTCTTCCATCCATGGGATTTTCCAAGCAAGAATACTGGAGTGGGGTGCCATTGCCTTCTCCGGTGAGACAGATTAGGGCTTCCTAAAGGACTAGAATAAAGTAGTTGGTAAGAAATGACCATGGCCTTTGCCTTCTAACTTAACAAAATCCTTAGCCAAACTGGTATTTGCGTCCAAAGAGAATGACAGATGTAACTTTGCAGGGAAATATTCAATGGAGATTCTCTGCAAACATGCCAGCAATCGCATTTCTCTGGTTCCTCATGAGTCTCACAAAGGAAACAAAGGACTTATCTTGCTCCATGTTAAGAAAAGTTACCAGATGAAGCTTAAGACAGGCCTGAATGTCCTGAACTCTGCGTAGGTTATCAGCTTCAGTTTCGCCGGCTTCTCCCTTTGACCGTCAGCATGTAGCTTTTCTCTGCAGTGAGAGATATGAAAGCAAGAGGAGTAGAGGCACAGGACACAAAGGCAGGAAGGAAAAAATGCCAACAGAGTGGCAGATAATGGAACGTGGCAAAAAGTGAAAAACTTTTGAAAGGGAGATATTATCCTACTGGTTTAAAAAAGTGTGTTTTTTTTTTCAGTGCATGCATGCTGAAAATGAAGGATTCTTTGTACACCAGTCAATGCTATTCCCAAGATTCTGCTTTCATTGAATGAAATTTCTTGTCCTGGGGCTCTACATTTGCAGTGGCACTGGTTGTGGTTTGGGGTATTTCATCCATCTGTGACCTTTCTTTCCTGACACCATGCTTACAGGCAAATGTTCATGCCAGTTAACCTTCTCTGTTTTCCTCTGGTGACCTTATGAATTTCCAACAGGAAAAATACAAAATCACCAATTTGTTTTTTCATTACCCACAGGATAAACACAAAGTGGGAAAGCCTTTTATCTTGCTGCCCTGGCAAACCTCCTCATTACTCAGTATCGAACAAACATTTCCTAAGAGTTAATAAATCCAGTGTGTGTCTTTCTCTGTGCAGGGACTGGCCTACCATCCGAGGCAATCTCTCATTAAGGAAAAAAAGAAATAGAACATACTCATATTTTATTCATGGCCTCAGAATCCCAGGGAAAAAAGTTCAAAAATATAGGCACAGAGACATCCAAAACAAAAAGACTCATGCTTTCTTATTTTCAATGACATCTTCTGACTCTCAGAGCCTCAGAGGAGAGACTGATCCACATACACAAATGGTCCCAACACCTCTTCTATTTCAGCCTGCCAGCGTGATTGCTAAAATTGAGCCAGGCAACCTTTCACCACATCCCACACTTAAAAGGGACAGAAGTTTATTAAAGTATAGCCCTTAAAAAGTCCACTGGGTAATACATTTTATAGTCATCAATCACAGAGATCCTCTCAAGACTATTTAGACTTCCTTTTCCAGCTTTCCTTTGCAGAGTTGTCCAAGCAGAGCCCACACTAAAGGCATCAGCATAGCCATTGCAGCAAATTTTAATTTACCAATGATTCCTATCCCTGCTAGCCTGGGAAGGCTCTCTGGTGATTTATTGAACTTGAGCAGAACTCTCATCCATTATAGTTTGTCTTAACTTAATCAAAGGTATCTTCTCCCTTTGGAGCACCTCACCTACAGAGTCCGAGGTCACCATGATAAATGTGTCTACTTGACTTCTTTTCCTGATTACTGTGAATGAAGTCTCACAAGCAACTAGATACATTCTGTTAATACTGTGGCCTCAGCATTAGGATGGCTAGAGCCATACTGTGTAGAACTAGCTATGTGGGGAGCTAAGAGGTAATGGCGCTGAAGTTTTGATTGAGTGATGTAATTGAAGATTGGGAGCAGAAGTCAAAGGGATTTTTGGGTTTTAAAAAATCAAGAAAGCAAAGCCATTTCTTTGTTTTCTGAAGGAGAGCTTCCCATTTCTCTACCAACAGCAATATACATTTCCTCAACCCTCCACTGTTACACACAAGCACACACATATACTATAGACAGCCACAGTTTCTGCAGAAAGAAAGAAAGCTTTAAAATAGCCTTTAATCTAAATGTTCTCTGAGCTTAGAGGTTGATACAAGAGGGCAAAATGTACCTGAACAAATGAGTGTGTGTGACTGCTAAGTTGTTTCAGTCAGGTCCAGCTCTTTGCAACCCCTTGGATTGTAGCCTGCCAGTCTCCTCTGTCCATGGGATTCTCCAAGCAAGAATACTGGAGTGGGTTGCCATGCCCTCCTCCAGGGGATTTTTCTGACTTAGGTATCAAACCTGCGTCTTTTACATCTCCGGCTTTGATAGGCAGGTTCTTTACCACTAGAGGCACCTGGAAATAGATATATTTTAAAATTTGCCTGTAAGTAATAAATTATAACCCAAAGAAAACATAATCATGAAAAACTAAATTTTCTTTTTGTATGGAAGAGGCATCTTGGCTCTGTTCTTTAAATGACTTACAGTAAGTATATAAGATTAACATCTAGACTTTGCCTGCAATGTCTTTTTAATAGACAGTCATTGAAACTAATGATCATGAATTTAACTTAATTCACCTAGATTCTCTTCTTTGTAGATTCTGAGGTCCTCCAAGTAGGTGACTGTTATATTCATCTTTGTAACCCCTGTAATATGGCCAGTGCTTGACTTGTTCAGGGTATTCATAAAATGCAAATATTCAATTGAGTTGTTCACATTTATGATGAGAATCCTATGAATTGTTGTAGTCTTGGTATGAATAATCATAATTCCAAATATAAATATAAACCAATAAAGCCTGCAGTTGACTGCTTCACTTTTAAATCACAGCTGTGATTTAAAACTCTTTAAAGTGGCACATTTTTCTGAATCCAACTGGTCAAAAATTGCACCCTGCCTGGGTCAACTCATAGCACTTGGGACAGAAAAGAAAGACAATATATATTCCTTTGCTACTGTCTGTAGTAAATATATTCTATTCTGTTAAATATATCAGAGTATAATGTCTCTGTGGGACACCTTTTAAAAGAAAGCCTGTATCCATGTACTTAGGTACAACTGATTTTTGGCAAAGGTACAAAGAAAATCCAGGGTTGATATGTTTTTCAACAAGTTAGTTCTTAAAAAAAAAAGAAGAAGAAGAAGAAGAAGAAGAAGAAGAAGAAGGCTTGCAAAGAAAGTAGAGGTCATTAAATGACAAGTTGAGAATTTAGATCAGGATCAGAAAATATGACTCAGGTAAATCTACTTAAAGCCCAATTTTACACAGCACATGAGCCAACTAAGAATGGTTTTGATATTTTTAAAGGGATGTAAAACTTGAGAGTCCCTTGGACTGCAAGGAGATCCAACCAGTCCATTCTGAAGGAGATCAGCCCTGGGATTTCTTTGGAAGGGATGATGCTAAAGCTGAAACTCCAGTACTTTGGCCACCTCATGCGAAGAGTTGACTCATTGGAAAAGACTCTGATGCTGGGAGGGATTGGGGGCAGGAGGAGAAGGGGACGACAGAGGATGAGATGGCTGGATGGCATCACTGACTCTATGCACATGAGTCTGGGTGAACTCCGGGAGTTGGTGATGGACAGGGAGGCCTGGCGTGCTGCGATTCATGGGGCTGCAAAGAGTTGGACACGACTGAGCGACTGAACTGAACTGAACTGAACTGAAAACAATAAAGAGTATGCAACAGAGACTCTAAGTGATAAAAAAAGATGTTTAAAAGTTTCATACAGTATTTAAAATATCTACAGAAAGAGTTTGCTTGACTCCTGATTTAGATGATATTTGACAGCTAATCACCTCTTCTCTAGTAGCATATAAATTCCTTAAAAATAAAGAATACATTCATATTTCACTCTTATTCTGGTATGGAAAGTTAACAGAATATAGAATTTTAGATTGTCAATTTGAAAATGCTATGAAGACAATCTATATGAACATGTACTTTATGAATTTAAATTCAAAATATTAATAAAGTTTTATCACTGGCTTTTGAATAAATGTTGGAAGAAAGTGAAGTTGCTCAGTCATGTCCAACTCTTTGCGACCCCATGGACGGTAGCCAGTCAGGCTTCTCCATCCATGGGATTTTCTAAGCAAGAATACTGGAGTAGGTTGCCATTTTCTTCTCCAGGGGATCTTCCTGACCCAGGGACTGAACCCAGGTCTTCTGCATTGAAAGCAGACACTTTACTGTCTGAGCCACCAGGGAAGTTCTGATATATTCTTCACTACCTCCATACATTCTCTTGCATATCTTCTGGGGTGTGTGTATCCCATTTTGAAACCCACTGGCAAAAAGTAACCCTGATATATCTATAAAGTGGTGTCGTTTCACTGCTGACAGTTTAGTTGTTAATTTTCTCCCAAAATACTGTGCCTAGAATGATAAAAAGTATTTTCATACAAATGTCTGTTTTAACTTTTTATTGCCTATTGAATACTTGACATAACTTTTCAGATGATACTAGAAATGGAGGTGAAATTACATACAGGGTTTGAGTAAGCTCTCATCTTGTTATTCTGAGTTGCTTCAAAATAAATGCATTATTTTTCTTAAACATCCATGAACCAAGATTCTTTTCAGTTCAGTTCAGTTCAGTCGCTCAGTTGTGTCCGACTCAAATGTCTGTTTTAACTTTTTATTGCCTATTGAATACTTGACATAACTTTTCAGATGATACTAGAAATGGAGGTGAAATTACATACAGGGTTTGAGTAAGCTCTCATCTTGTTATTCTGAGTTGCTTCAAAATAAATGCATTATTTTTCTTAAACATCCATGAACCAAGATTCTTTTCAGTTCAGTTCAGTTCAGTCGCTCAGTTGTGTCCGACTCTTTGCGACCCCATGAATCGCAGCATGCCAGGCCTGCCTGTCCATTACCAGTTCCTGGAATTCACTCAGACTCATGTCCATAGAGTCAGTGACGCCATCCAGCCATCTCATCCTCTGTCGTCACCTTCTCCTCCTGCCCCCAATCCCTTCCAGCATCAGAGTCTTTTCCAATGAGTCAACTCTTCATATGAGATGGCCAAAGTACTGGAGTTTCAGCTTCAACATCATTCCTTCCAAAGAAATCTCAGACCTATCTCCTTCAGAATGGACTGGTTGGCTCTCCTTGCAGTCCAAGGGACTCTCAAGAGTCTTCTCCAACACCACAGTTCAAAAGCGTCAATTCTTCAGTGCTCAGCCTTCTTCACAGTCCAACTCTCACATCCATACATGACAACTGGAAAAATCATAGCCTTGACTAGATGGACCTTAGTCTGTAAAGTAATATCTCTGCTTTTGAATATGCTGTCTAGGTTGGTTATAACTTTTCTTCCAAGGAGTAAGCATCTTTTAATTTCATGGCTGCAGTCACCAACTGCAGTGAATTTGGAGCCCCCCAAAATAAAGTCTGACACTGTTTCCACTGTTTCCCCATCTATTTCCTTTGAAGCAATGGGACCAGATGCCATGATTTTTGTTTTCTGAATGCTGAGCTTTTAAATGTTCATAAAAAATATTTTCTATTAATACTACTAGAGAGTTGCAGCAACATACAGTGTTGCTTGACAGACACATTTTTGTGCCTGGGAGGGCTGGAAATATTCCAGCAAAATGATATTCAGCTCTGTATCATCCATCACTCAAGAATTTTTTGAGAGAGAGAGACAAAAGGATAATTACTACAACGTGTTTCAGATTTTAAAGACAATTAGCTGGAGACCACAAACTTTCCTTTCTCATTCTACTCACACAATAAAAACAGTGCTTTATATTGGGTAAGCACTTTATGCTTTATGAAAAGAATGAATTTTGTTATTTCATGTGATGTTTACACCAACACTGTGAGGTGGCTAGGAAGTGTTTGGTTGGCCAAAAAGTTCATTTTGATTTCTGTAAGATGGTACAGAAAAACCCAAATACACTTCTTTGGGCAACCCAATGTTATCCCACTTTTCACTTGAAAAAATTGATAAACAGTAGTTAAATGGCTTAAAAGTCATCTAGAAATTTGGGGTAGAACATACTGTTTAGTCTCCAGGGCTCTGAGTTTTCCTTTCTTTAAACAGATTTTTCTTTGGTGGGCCTTTAATGACTCTTTAGTTTATTTGTCAATTTATGTAAATGAGATTTTCATCACATTAATTATAATCATGAAAAAATTCTTAACTTAGAAACCACTCTTCATAACACAAGTGAGATAAATATTACTTGTAAGTCTGGAGTCTTGCACTTCTCAGGTGGCTCAGTGGTAAAGAATCTGCCTGCCTATGCAGAAGATATGAGAGATGTGGGTTCGATCCATGGGGTCACAAGATCTCCTGGAGAAGAAAATAGCAACCCATTCCAGTATCCTTGCCTGGAAAATCCCATGGACAGAGGAGGCTGGTGGGCTACAGTCCATGCTGTCACAGAGAGTTGGACACGACTAAGTGACTAAGCAAAATCTGGAGTCTCAGCTGATTCTTCATTCTGAGGATTAAAGATTTGGAAGGAAACTCATACTCTTGTTCCTTTGAATTCTCTTAGACTCTGTTTTTACCTATTAGCCTACCTAGTTCTTAAAACGCTTTTGGTATGAAAACTTCATGCAGTCTTGCTTAATAATTTGTTAGTATTTTTAAACATTAGAATGTAAATTTAATTGTACTAGTTTGGCAAAGTTTCTTCAGTGGAATGACGTCATTGTAACATATAAAAAATATCAGAGTGTGAAATTGAATAAGAGAGTCTTAGATTACTAAAAACTCAAGATCATATTTGAGCTGGCATTCTTGCTCGCTTGTCTTTACAAAGGTAGAAATTTCTCCAGAATAAAATTCCTAATTTAGAATTACTTCAAGCACAGTTTTAAGTGGATTTGACCACTAGGAAAGTTATTTACTAGTATGCATTTAGAACTGTTTCAATCTTTGAGTCTTCTAATCTTTCATATATTATTTTCTACACCATCATCTAGCATATTTATTTACATTTTATGTGGTTTCATTAGGTAGATCACATAATTTAAATTCTCCTGTACTTGTTATAGGAATGACAATAGCATTGGGTTTTGTTTTGTTTTGTTTTATCAGGATGCATAAAATATGCCTGTCAACTCTTTCAGTGAGTTTTATTACCCAGTGATGGTGATCAGAATATACAGTAAATGCTGCTGCAGTTCATGGACATGAGAATTATGTTAAAGGGACAGTCTTTTGGAGACTGAGCTGGAAAAAAACTATATTTCAGAAAAATCTTGAAAGGTAGCCAATGTTTCCTTAAGGCAAAATTTGAGAGCAACATTTTCAGGTGAAAGCATGAATATGAGAATGAGCTGATAAATCAGGGATAACAAATAGCCCCTTTTTCTCTTCTAATATTTTAAACTTCTTAAATAAAGCAGGTCTAACTATCCAGTCTAGTTCTCTAAACACAATTTCACCAATTCCTCTGTGTTATCTCTACAAACTATTCATTATGTAAATTATTACTCAACTCTTGAGGGAAGATAACTTTTTAATTTAATTTTTATTAAAGTAATAAATGGAGAAAAAGTGGAGACTGATAGATTTAATTTTTTTTAGGTTTCAAAATCACGGCAGATGGTGGCGGCAGTCATGAAATTAAGAAGCTTGCTCCTTGGAAGAAACGCTATGATAAACCTAGACAGCATATTAAAAAGCAGAGATATCACTTTGCTGATAAAAGCCTGTCTAGTGAAGCTATGGCTTTTCCAATAGTCATGTACAGATGTGCTGCTGCTGCTGCTAAGTCGCTTTAGTCACATCGGACTCTGTGTGACCCCATAGATGGCACCCTTGTCCCTGGGATTCTCCAGGCAAGAACACTGGAGCGGGTTGCCATTTCCTTCTCCAATGCAGGAAAATGAAAAGTGAAAGTGAAGTTGCTCAGTTATCTCTGACTCTTTTCGACCCCATGGACTGCAGCCCATCAGGCTCCTCCATCCATGGGATTTTCCAAGCAAGAGTTCTGGAGTGGGGTGTCATTGCCTTCTCAGGAGTACAGATGTGAGTTGGATATAAAGAAGGCTGAGCATCAACGCTTTTGAACTGTAGTGTTGAAGACTCTTGAGAGTCACTTGAACAGCAAAGAGATCAAACTAGTCAATCCAGAGGAAATAAACCCTGAATACTTATTGGAAGACTGATGCTGAAGCTGAAGCTCCAATCCTTTGGCCACCTGATGCAAAGAGCTAACTCACTGAAAAAGACCCTGATTCTGGGAAAGATTGAGGGCAAGAGAAGGGGATGAATGATGATGAGATGGTTGGGTGGTATCATGAATTCAATGGACATGAGTTTGAACAAGCTCCAGGAGTTGTTGATGGAAGGGAAGCCTGACATGCTGCAGTCCATGGACTTGAAAAGAGTCGGACACAACTTAACGACTGAATAAGAATAATAATATTTGTTTTACAGCGTTGTGTTAATTTCTGCTGAATAACCAAATGAATCAGCCATACATATACTTGACTTCCCTGGTGGCTCAGTGGTGAAGAATCTGCCTGCCAAACAGAAGACACATGTTCCACTGCTGGTTGGATCCTTGGATCAGGAAGATTCCCTGGAGAAGGAAATGGCAACTTACCCCAGTATTCTTGCCTGGAAAATCCCATGGACAGAGGAGCCGGGCCGGCTATAGTCCATGGGTTGCAAAAGAGTTGGACACAGTTTAGCAACTGACATGACAGACTTCACTGCTTTCTTAAAATCACAAACATATTTTCACTATTTCAAAATATAAAAGGAGCCCACTTTATTGTCTGGATTTTTGGGAGGATAATGTGAAAACAACAGACTTCAGGTGTATGAGTTCATGGAACAGGTAGTACATTCCTGAGAGATCTTGCCATCCAGCCACAATAGAGATTCTCAGGATGCCCTGAATCACTGTGTGGTCAGGGGCTGCCCTGGAAGAGGTGGAGGCTTCCTCACTAAGGGCAGTTAGTGGTTAGAGAAAGGTTTGAAGTTCTACACTTTGGAGGTTTACGTAACATTAGGGGAGAGGAGGGTGAGAAAGTTGTGGAAAGGCAGATGGCTAGGTCTACAGCACAATGAACAGTAGTGCACAGGCATTAAGACTCAGGGAACCCAGCCTGAGCCTTATTTTTCCTATGGTCTTTATTCAGTGTATGGTCTAGTCGTGGTCAGGTCCCTGAGATGGTACATCTCATTCTGCCACCTATGAAATATGGTCTGTTAGTCATTGCTAATTTATATAATTGTGATGTGCATTAAGCAGAAAAAAGATATCTGCAGTATTTGGCAGGTTGTTTACAGCACTGGGGCCTTCCCATATGGTGCTAGTAATAAAGAATCCTCCTGTCAGTGAAGGAGACATAGAGATGAAGTTCGATGCCTGGGTCAGGAAGATCCCCTGGAGGAGGGCACAGCAACTCACCCCAGGATTCTTGCCTGGAGAATCCCTTGGACAGAGGAGCCTGGTGGGCTACAGTCAGTCTGCTGGGTTGCAGAGACAGACCTGACTGAAGTGACTTAGCATGCATGCACACAAATAACACTGGTTTTCCGTGGCTGGAAAGCATCTTCATTTAGGTTCATGTGTGTTGGTCTGTTTTACCATTGCCTTCTGACCGTGTTGCCAATCAATGCCTGGGTAAGGAGGATGGTGAGGAGAAACTGAGGAGGGCCTTTCTATTTATTTTCCAGGCTTTAACCTGAAGGTTGAGAAAAGTTTTGGTAACTGTGGCCTACTTTCCTTTTGAAGTCCACATTTGAAGAACAATGCCTTCAGTGGTTTTTTGTGGTCTTCACTGAGGGTCAGGGTGACCTTGTTCTCACACAACTCTGACATATTCCATTTGAGACTGCCGCCTCCACTCAGTAATCTTTCACCTGCCAAGAAAAGCTCTACTTCCACACCAAAGCAGGACCTTGCATTTCAAACCAAGGGATGACAGTCAGCAGCTGTTAGTGAGACAAGCCAATGGTCTGCTTTGCAGAAGCTTGTCAAGAATCTTGGTGATACAGGACTGTTCTGGAAACAACTGCCATTGGACATGGGTTGATTATAGGAGCCACATCTCCGGAGGATTTCAATGACTTTGAAGTTCCCTATAGTTTTTTCTTCATTAGGGCAAAATAAGTCAAAAGATACGAGCAAATGCACATGTGATTAATACTCAGAAAGCAAAACAGGTTAATGCATAAAACACTCCCGGAAAAAAAAGTTCTTTATCTTTTATAGCACATACAAACATTTTCCACTTGGCAAATTGTGCATCTCTTAAAAATAGCATGAAATCATGTGGTATGAAGTGAGAAAAGAGAGAGGAAAGTACTCTAGCATGCTTTCAGAAAGTTATGAATTAGATTTTGCCAGTATACTGAATCTAAAAATAGTTGTTTTTTT
>SJYC01101381.1:0-10482 GCA_006408675.1 Madoqua kirkii
GAATCAGCCACAGGTGTAGACGATCTCCCCATGTTAAAGCCCCCTCCCACCTCCCTTCCCTGCCCATCCCCCCGGTTCATCCCAAACACCGGCCCCAACAAGAGGCTTCTCTTCACTTTCTGCCATAAGGGTGGTGTCATCTGCATATCTGAGGTTATTGATATTTCTCCTGGCAATCTTGATTCCAGCTTGTGCTTCTTCCAGTGCAACGTTTCTCATGATGTACTCTGCATAGAAGTTAAATAAGCAGGGTGACAGTATACAGCCTTCACGTACTCCTTTTCCTATTTGGAACCAGTCTGTTGTTCCATGTCCAGTTCTTACTGTTGCTTCCTGATCTGCATATAGGTTTCTCAAGAGGCAGGTTAAGTGGTCTGGTATTTCCTTCTCTTTCAGAATTTTCCACAGTTTATTGTGATCCACACAGTCAAAGGCTTTGGCATAGTCAATAAAGCAGAAATAGATGTTTTTCTGGAACTCTTTTGCTTTTTCCATGCTCCAGTGGATGTCAACAATTTGATCTTTGGTTCCTCTGCCTTTTCTAAAACCAGCTTGAGCATCTGGAAGTTCACGGCTCATGTATTGCTGAAGCCTGGCTTGGAGAATTTTGAGCATTACTGTACTAGCATGTGAGACGAGTGCAACTGTGCGGTAGTTTGAGCATTCCTGGGGCTTCCCTGGTGATTCAGAGGTTAAAGCCTCTGCCTCCAATGTGGGGGACCTGGGTTAGATACCTGGTTTGGGAAGATCCCCTGGAGAAGGAAATGGCAACCCACTCCAATATTCTTGCCTGGAGAATCCCATGGATGGAGAAGCCTAGTAGGTTACAGTCCATGGAGTCGCAAAGAGTTGGGCACGACTGAGCGACTTCACCTCACCTCTTGAGCATTCTTTGGCATTCCCTTTCTTTGGGATTGGAATGAAAACTGACATTTTCCAGTCCTGTGGCCACTGCTGAGTTCTCCAAATTTGCTGGCATATTGAGTGTAGCACTTTCACAGCATCATCTTTCAGGATTTGAAATAGCTCAACTAGAATTCCATCATCTCCACTAGCTTTGTTCGTAGTGATGCTTTCTAAGGTCCACCTGAGTTCACATTCCAGGACGTCTGGCTCTAGGTGAGTGATCACATCATCGTGATTATCTGGTCATGAAGCTCTCTTTTGTACAGTTCTTCTGTGTATTCTTGCCACCTCTTCTTAATATCTTCTGCTTCTGTTAAGTCCCTACCATTTCTGTCTTTTATTGAGCCCATCTTTGCATGAAATGTTCCCTTGGTATCTCTAATTTTCTTGAAGAGATCTCTAGTCTTTTTCATTCTGTTCTGTCCTCTGTTTCTTTGCATTGATCTCTGAGGAAGGCTTTCTTGTCTCTCCTTGCTATTCTTTGGAACTCTGCATTCAGACTGTTAGAAATTTCTAATTGTAGTAGAGAAACACATAACATAGTGCTTACCTCTTTAACCATTTTAAGTGTTTTAGCTTATTTGTTTAAAAAATTATTTATTTAACTATGCATTGAAAAATACTAGAAGGAAACAGACATTGAACATTTGTAGAGGTATCTCTTTTAGTTAAACATTATTTTCTACTTTTTATTTACTGTTATTTGCCAAAATCTTAAATGAACATGTGACTTTTACAACATAAGGAAATATAAAAAATAAGAAGTGGTGAGAACTTGGAAATCTTTGTTGTAAAGAAATATGGAAATGCAAAATTTAATTTATGACTACAAGGGAATGACAAACAATATTAATGCTATGGAAAGTATCCAGTGTTTACACAGCTTAACTTTGACACCTAGGTTATGGTATTTTAAAACATTATTAAGAAAAATGTCCAAAAGCATGCTATTGGAATGCCTCCAAATCTAAGTTTAGACTTTCAGCACCCTGTGATATGGGAGGGAATGCTAGGTCATTCTGGGTCCTAGATTTTCACAATCTAGACTATTTTTCCAACTTGTGCGTGCATGCTCAGTCATATCTGACTTTTTGTCACCCTGTGGACTATTGCCCACAAGGCTCCTCTGTCCATGGAATTTTTGGTAAAAGAAAGAAATATAGTACTTTTGCTTTGCTGGCATTCAGTTGGATTATAATACCTAGCTGATGAGGAAGTCCCCGTTTGGTGTATCAGCTGGAGAACAGAACTTCATCTTGCATAGACTGCAGGAGAAGCTCTGGATGGATCTGCATTCCTGAACGTCAGTGTCTCTGACTGATGGCTGACAGTTCTGCAAGGCTCTAGTGAATAAGTCAGAAAGAGAAAACCAAATATCATATATACCTGTATATGTGCAGAATCTCGAAAAATTATCCAGGTGAACCTATTCGAGGGCAGGCATAGGGACACAGACGTAGAGTGGACTTGTGGATACGGTGGGTGATGGGGAGGGTGGGAAGAACTGAGAGAGCAGCATGGGCATATACACACTGCTGCTGCTGCTGCTGAGTCACTTCAGTCGTGTCTGGCTCTGTGCCAGGCTCCCCCGCCCCTGGGATTCTCCAGGCAGGAACACTGGAGTGGGTTGCCATTTCCCTTCCCAATGCATGAAAGTGAAAAGTGAAAGGGAAGTTGCTCAGTCGCGTCCGACTTAGCGACCCCATGGACTGCAGCCTACCAGGCTCCTCCATCCATTTTTCAGGCAAGAGTACTGGATTGGGTGCCATTGCCTTCTCTGATATATACACTATCACGTGTAACATAGATAGCTAGTGGGAAGCTGTCGTATAGTACGGGGACTTCAGCTCGGTGCTCTGTGATGACCTAGAGGGGTGGGTTGGAGGCAGCTGGGAGAGAAATCTAAGAGGGAGGGGATATATGTATACATACAGCTGATTTTCATTGTAGAGCAGAACCTAACACAACATTGTAAAGCAACTGTGCCCTAATTAAAAAAAAAAAAAAAAAAAGAGATGCAAGGGCCTAGGAGGGCCTTATTCAAGGGCTATGTTCCCTTGAAGACCCATACCTGTCCATACTTTGTCGGAACCTTAAAATAAAAAGGGACATCACCTGCTTTAAAAACAGTGTGTGTTAAAAGGAAGAATTGCTTTCAATTTCAAGTGCTTTTTCAATAGTTTTTTTTGTGTGTGTACATGTGTGTGTGTTAAGGATTTCTAAAAGTTAATTCACACATTCATGTACATTCTATATAACCTACATTGCTACATCTAATATCTGGGGAATTGAGTAATTAAGCGGAATGTTTGAATTGGAATTGTAGGGACTTTGCAAATTATTTCTTGCTTTTAAATGCCAAGTCAATCTAATATAGTTTTAAATTGTTGTTTTTTTAGTCTCTAAGTTATGTCCCACTCTTTTGCAACCCCATGGACTGGAACCCACCAGGCTCATCTGTCCACGGAATTTCCCAGGCAAGAATACTGGAGTAGGTTGCCATTTTCTTCTCCAGTGATCTTCCGGACCCAGGGATCGAACCCACATTTCTTTACCACTGAGCTGCCAAGAAAGCCCAGTTTTGGATTAGTAAACTAAATACATGGTAAGTTTATAATAAATTGAACATAAGTATGATGCTTACAAAATTGGCAGGAAAAAGGCAGAATATAGACCCTAACTCAATACTACATATTATGCTCTTGTGAATCCCTTTAGTGAGGGGACAGATGGCCTGTAATGTACAATGTTTGGAGGATCATTATGCTATACTTCCTTCCAATGATCCTAATTTTTAAGATAACTTAAACATCTCCATTTAAGAAGAAAGAAGTATAAAGTGCATCATTTCAATTAGTCTGTCAGTGGTGAGCTTATAAAAATAGTTACTGAAAGAAGAAATGTGTTTTATTTAGAAAACACTTCATGTTCACTTTATCTTTGATTCCTTTTGTCTTGTAAAGATCAGGTCATTCTGTGAAGTAATGGGGAGAGTTTTGTTATTTGCTGTGTTTTATTTAAGTCTCGAGATAGTTACTTCAAACAAAAGCTTTTACAGGAGTCTAGTTTATCACAAGGAGCTGCTATGCCTGGGGGAAAGGTGGTATAGGAAGGGGTTTGGAGTTTTGTTCAACAGGAATCCTTGATCTAGTTCTCTTTGATCACCCCTGATGCAACTTTGGAAATCTGGACTCTAGGAGAAGACTGTTTTATCCATAATTTGAAGTATAAAGCAACACAACACTGCTCTCAGAAAAAAATTCATATACTGTCCTTCCTACTGTTAATATTTTTAAAAATAACACCAATAAAGTACTGCAAGCTTGTAAATTGTGGTCAGCTTTCAGGACTTTTTAATTTCTACCACGGAAATGTTTGCATTTCAGCATCTCCATTGAACGATCAGGTGTCACATTTTCATAGAGAACATCTGTTGGAGTTAAATTTAACATGGTCTCACCTGTAATTAAGGCCACAAAAGATTTATTCAGACAGTTGAACACAGGGTTCAGCATGTCACACATGCCAGCACCCTACTTTAATATGAGAGAGGGTAATCTGTGGCTTAGTGACCTGGAACCAAAGGTTGCAGAGTCAAGGAAACTTAAGAAGAGAGAATATAATTTTTTGTGTATGGAAAGAGGCAGATTACTTAGAGTTTTAAGGCAGAACAAAGAAAGCTTTGTCTTGAGTGATGCAGGAAACAGTGAAGGTTTTAAACTAAGCTATGTTCAGGAGAGGACAGCAGAAATATGATTGAATTTCTTCAAAGTTTTGATCTCCAGACAATCAAATCCTAAATCAATTATCTTTTACTCAAACCAATCAGCTCCTGGGTGTGCCGGGTCATACACAATTTGGGGAGTCCAGTGCAAAATGAAAACACGATACCTCTTGCTCCAAAGCACGGAAAATCCTGCCAAAGGTATTAATATATAAAGATTTTTTCCCCTTCCTTTCATGCTTCTGTATCATGATATGTTCTATTTGCTATTTATTGTCACTGTAAGTCAAGTCCATAGAATTCTCCAGGCCAGAATCTTGGAGTGGGCAGCCTTTCCCTTCTCCAGGGGATCTTCCCAACCCAGAGATCGAACCCAGGTCTCCCACTTTCCAGGTAGAATCTTTACTCACTGAGCCACAAGGTAAGCTCCAGTCAAGAAAAATTAAAAATTTAAATCACTCGCATGAATTTCATTGTTCATCTTTACCTTGTACAATATCTGTTTTAATGAAATTTTAAAGTGTTTAACTCCTGTATGGAATCACCAAAGTCACAGAGTTCATATTTTATAGTTCATACATGAATATGTATTTATTCCTGTCAGAAGAGTGGGAATGCTACTCAAAACTAACTTAGGTGTTTCTATATCACTTTTTGATAGTCATACATTCTATCAAAGCCTTACTTTGGCTTACTGATAAGAAGGGATTGAAAGGAAAAGGTACTATGTCATTTATCTATTTTATATACAGTAGTTTGTATCTGCTAATTCCAAACTTCTAATTTATCCTTCCTGCAACTTTTCTCCTTTGGTAGCCATAAGTTTATTTTCTATGTCTAAGAGTCTGTGTCTCTTACATTCCACATATAAGTGATATCATATGATATTTGTCTTTCTCTTTCTGGTTTACTGTACTGAGTATAATAATCTCTAGGTCCATCCACGTTGGTGCAAATGACGTTATTTCATTTTTTTTTTGGCTCAATGAGTATATATTGGCCAATATATACTGTTTTCTTTATCCATTCGTTTGTTGGCAGAGATTTAGATTGCTTCCGTGTCTTGGTTATTGTAAATAGTGCTGCTGTGAACATAGGGTGCATGTATCTTTCCAAATTAAAGTGAAAAAAAAATTGTCCTTTCTACTAAAATGGATTGTCCCATCTTTCCTTTTCCTTCTTTGTGATTATTTTCGGTATAAGGGGCCAGTTAACACAGGAAAGTAACATGAGTAAGGAGGATATGAAGGGACTTCCCTGGTGGTTCAGTGGTTAAGAGCCTGCCTGCCAATGGAGGGGATGTGGGTTCGACCCTGATCCGGGAATATTCCACACGCTGCTGGGCAGCTAAGCCTGTGGGCCACAACTGTTGAAGCTCATGTACCCTAGAGCTTGTGTTCTGCAAAAAGAGAAGTCACAATAGTGAGAAGTCTGCACATTGCAACTAGGGAGTAGCCCTCACCCGCCACAACTAGGAAAAGTCTGTGCACAGCAATGAAGACCTAGCATAGCCAAAAACAAAATACTTTAAAAAAAATCATTGAGTCTTTTTCTTTTTTAAAGAAATGGTGACTTTCCTTGTCGTTTCTGATTCTGAGAACACTGTTGCCTCATTTCTGCATTTGAATAAGTGCTGGTTTAAATGGGTAGTGTGACCTCTCAGGGCTATCAACATTCCCACTTAGTTATAAAGGTAACATGATATTCTTGGACTCTCCGAGTCCTGTTGAACTCCCACACGTCTTGGTCCACCAGAACTCTCTGCTGTGGGGCACTTTGAATGGTATCTGCAAATAGCAAAGTAGTAATAATTAACTACCTCAGGTAGTTATCATTCCTTTACTATGATTGTTCCTGCTTGGTGTTTATTTTGGTCCATTTGGGCTAGTATAACAAAATATCATGGACTGGGTGGCTTATAAATAGCAACATCTGTCTTTCACAGTTCTGAAGGCTAGGAGTTCAAGATTGTACATGGCCACTTTTCACCATGTCCTCTGTTGGTGGAAGGGGCAAGAGCTTTTTCTCGGGTTCTTTCATAAGGGCACTGATCCTATTCAGGGTGGTACTGTCCCTATAGCCTATTCACCTCCCAAAGGGCCCGCCTCCTAAGACCATCACCTTGGGGGTTAGAATTTTAACTCTCAGGTAAATTTTAGGTGTCACCAACATTCAGACCATATGCTAGAATTTCTGCACTTTGGGTTGTCAGTATCCGCAAACACTTTTCATGGTGTCCATACGTTCTGCTTTCCCTCTGCTCAGCACTTTCTGTTTTGTTGACTGTGTGCAGTGCTTCTCATCTTGGCTGATTTACTGGTCAAAGAAAAGAACAGAATCAGTGGGAGATGGTAGATGTCGCTTGCCTAGAAATACCACTCCTGTTCCTCAGCTTCCTATTATTTTTTTCCTTTTTTGTGAGTCTTGCCACTGAGTCACATTTTGCTGTTCCCATCCTGTTTAGAGTTCTTCTATCACCTGGGGAACATGATGCTCTAGAAATGTGGCTGTAATGCTTATTGTTAGACCTTTCATTTTCCTCAAGATTTTAATATTCTTTGCATTCTCAATATTCTTTAATATTCTTCGTACAGTAAACTGAATAATTGTTCCCTCAAAGATATGCATGTCTGTCCTGATCCCTGGAACCCATAAATATGTTACTTTACTCTCTAAAAGGGCCTTCAAATATGTGCTTAAGTTAAGGATCTTGACATGGGAGATTATCTTGAATTGTCTGGGTGGGCCCAATGTCATCAGAAGGGTTCTTTTTAGAGAGATCTGGCAGCAGTATCAGAGTGAGAGAAAGAGAAAAGATAAAAAGGTGGAAGCAGAGGTTGGAGAAGAGGGAAAACATTACACTGCTGCCTTTGAAAATGGAGGAAGGAAAAATGAGCCAAAGATTGTTGGTTTCCTCTAGAGGCTGGAAAGGAGAAGGAAACAGATTTTTCTCCTAGTGCTTGCCGAAGGAACCAGGTTTGCCAATACCTTGATTTTAACCAAGGAAATTGATACTGGGTTTTTTACCTTTAGAATTATGTAATAAATGTGTGTTGTTTTAAGTCACTAAGTTTGTGGTGTGATGTTGCAACTGCAATAGGAAGCAGATATACTTCTCAATAGTTTTGGTAATTAAAGTATTTCCCCTCAATAGATGGATTATGCTTCCTAGGTCATCCAAGTGCATGATATTGTTGTTCAGTCACTGAGTCATACCTGACTCTTTGCAACCCCATGGCCACATGCTAGGCTTCCCTGTCTGTCACTATCTCCCAGAGTTTGCTCAAACTCATGTCCATTGAATTGGTGATGCCATCCAACCATCTCATTCTCTGTTGCCCCCTTCTCCTTCTGCCTTCAATCTTCCCCAGCACCAGGGTCTTTTCTAATAAGGTGGCTCTTCACATCAGGTGGCCAAAGGATTAGAGCTTCAGCGTCAGCATCAGTCCTTCCAATGAATAGTCAGGGTTGATTTCCTTTAGGACTGATTGGTATGATCTCCTTGTTTTCCAAGGGACTCTCTAGATTCTTATCAGAACCACAATTCAAAAGAATCAGTTCTTCGGTGCCCAGCCTTCTTTAAGGTCCAAATTTGACATCTATACATGACTATTGGAAACACTACATCTTTGACTATATGGACCTTTGTTGGAAAAGTGATGTCTATGCTTTTTAATATGCTGTCTAGGTTTGTCATAGCTTTTCGTCCAAGGAGCAACCATCTTTTAATTTCATGGCTGTAGTCAATGTCTATAGTTATTTTGGAGCCCATGAAAATAAAATCTGTTACTGTTTCCACTTTCCCCCTTCTATTTGCCATGAAGTAATGAAACGAGATACCATGATCTTAGTTTTTGTTAGGATACTAAGAATTTTGGTCTTTGTATATTTCTAGAAGCATCTGAAGATTCTGATTTTATTAGCCTAATCAAATATAATTATAATTATATGAAATAAGATATATTTCACTAACTATAGTGAAACTTCACCAAATCCTTTAAAACTGCAGAATAAGGATGATGATGATGATGAAAGTGAGGAAGCCCTTTTAGTTTGTTACCTAATGTTAACACTTTTGATAGTAAACTATGACCAAAAAGATGTGTATGCTACAAAGAGAAATATTTGGCCTCATGAAGTTTATAACATACTAGTAACAAAGGTCAATCTAGTCAAGGCTGTGGTTTTTCCAGCAGACATGTATGGATGTGAGGATTGCACTATAAGAAAGCTGAGCACCAAAGAATTGATGCTTTTAAACTGTGGTATTGAAGACTCTTGAGAGTCCCTTGGACTGCAAGGAGATTCAGCCAGTCAACCTTGAAGGAAATAAGTCCTGAATATTCATTGGAAAGACTGATGTTGAAGCTGAAACTCCAATACTTTGGCCACCTGATGTGAAAAACTGACTCATTTGAAAAGACTCTGATGCTGGGAAAGATTGAAGGCAGGAGGAGAAGAAGACGACAGAGGATGAAATGGCTGGATGGCATCACTGACTCAATGGATATGAGTCTGAGTATACTCCGGCAGTTGGTGATGGACAGGGAGGCCTGGTGTGCTGCAGTCCATGGGGTCACACAGAGTCAGACACAACTGAGCAACTGAACTGATCTGAACTCAGTGAAATGAAATAATACACAAATAACTGCAATGTAAGTCAAAATATGAATGCCATGAGAGAGAGATAATGTGATATTGGAGCTTAATGTAGGGACATAGTATATTCTGAATAACAGAACAGAACAGTCTTCAGACTAGACTCATATATAGTTGTCACTTGTGTTGAACTTTAGGTGATGCATAGGGATTCGTTAGGTGACAATGAAAGAAGCGGTGGGAGAAAAGAATGTTTCAGGTAAGAGAAATAATGTGAATTAAATGATAGGAGTAAAGTGATAGTGAACTAAATGATACTCTATTCTTAGTTTAGGAACAGGTTAAAAATAGATAGAGTTTGCCTGCAATGCAGGAGACCCAGGTTCAATCCCTGGGTTGGGAAGATACCCTGTAGAAGGAAATGGAAATACTTCCCTGGGAAATCCCATGGATGGAGAAGCCTGGTGGGCTACAGTCCATGGGGTCACAAACAGTCAGACAGGATTGGGAAAAGAATAGATATCCCAGATTAGGAATGGACCAGATTGTTTGGAATATAGTGTATATAAAAAAGCTTAATAGGAGATAGTACAGAAAGGTGAAGAGTAGTGAGTTCAGAGGACATTAAATGCTGTGTTTAGAAGTTTTGGATTTAAATCTACAGACAAAAGTGTCAGACGAACTTGCAGAACCAAGGAGAGTCATAAGGGCTACAGTCCATGGGGTCACAAACAGTCAGACAGGATTGGGAAAAGAATAGATATCCCAGATTAGGAATGGACCAGATTGTTTGGAATATAGTGTATATAAAAAAGCTTAATAGGAGATAGTACAGAAAGGTGAAGAGTAGTGAGTTCAGAGGACATTAAATGCTGTGTTTAGAAGTTTTGGATTTAAATCTACAGACAAAAGTGTCAGACGAACTTGCAGAACCAAGGAGAGTCATAGGGAGAAATTTTCCAGAAGGACTTTAAACACGTATGCCTGAGGTAGGAGACAAGTGAGGTTTACAATCAGAAAAATAAATTTTATTTGATTATCCTCCAAACTTGAATAAATCCTTTCTTATTTTGCTCATTCGTAAAGGAATTGTTTTGAAGGATTGTGGGTAAGATTACTCACAGGTTTAATACTCTGTGATTCTTGGTTTAATTTTGGGGTCATGCAGAGATGTCATAGTTTAAATTGTGGGAATAGTTGAGACTGCAGAGGGGATAAGTGTACAGCTAGAAGAAAGAACACCAACAATAGAA
>SJYC01101383.1:0-10645 GCA_006408675.1 Madoqua kirkii
GTTATAATCCTGCTAAGGCCAGCCACTTACACTGCAGATCTTGTCTCACTCTGCAGTAATTGAGGGCACCGAAAAGCATGATGGTGGTCTGAAGCAGGATTTATTCCTGTGAACTGGCTCGTGGTGAGAGTCGGAGAAGCTTTCCAGGAGAGTGACATTTGGCCTGTGTCTTGAAGGCAGAGGAAAACTTAAGTTTTGCAGGAAGACAAAGAGGGAAGGCATACTTACCCTCAAGGCACAAAGATGTGGATATGGGAAAAAGCAAAGTGTCTGGGTCCCTGCATTGCCAAATAAGTAATTTCATGAGCACTAAGAACAAGAGGTGGGTCCATATAGTGTAGACTTGTGCAGGCTTGTTGGGGCAATGTGATAGAGGAAGAGCAGTCAATTGGAATTCACAGTTTAATTTAAATAACTCTGTGTGTGTGTGTGCATATAATTTTTGTATGTAATAGGCATCGCACTGGGCACTTGGAACACAGAGAAGAGTAAGAGTGTTGCCCTCAAGAATCCTGTGGGTTGCTAGCCATGAACTGCCTGCCGCTCACATCAAGCTCCTCAGTACTTCCTGACAGACTGGACAGAGTGTTCAGAGAAGAGCAATGGGAGTTGGTACAAAACAACTCCAAATTTGGAGAAATCGAATAGTAAGCATCTTAGATGACTGAGAAGCAGCATCAACCTTTCATCTGAAGAGCAGCTCATTAGGGCTGAAGAACTAGTTTATTGAATAACCACAAAGAAAGCTCTTTAAGCCTGACCGGAGTCCTAGTGTTTTTAATTTTTAAAACATTTAATTATTAAACAATTTTTATTGGAGAATAGCATGTTTCAATGTGGTGTTAGTTTCAGGTATAAGGGCTCAGGGACTGATTCCAGTTTCATTCCTTTCTAGAAGTCTGCATAAAATGTCACTGAGTTCCATTTCCCCATTGATAGCAGCATCCCTATTCTCTCCTGCTTCATAGAGTTCTGAGGATAAAATAAGATGCTAGTTGCGAAGTATTATGTAATTGCAAAAAAAAAAAAAAGCTACAGTGAATTCAGGCATAGCTCAGATAAGGCATTTGCTTCAAAAAAATGGCAGTTAACCCCAGTTATTGTCTTCATTGTGGTGGTCAGACATTTGAAAATGGAGCCTAATAGTGACTTCTACAGCTCTGTCGGGTCATTGTGAAAAGAGCTTGCATTATCTAAATACAAATGTCTCCAGATTATGAAGAAATACTGTGTTTTAATAAGTTATCTCTCCTCAAGTATTCAGATAGCATTTTGAGGGCCTTCTATTTTATTAACCTTCTCAGTGGATAAGGATTGAGAATTACATTCCTGTATCATCCGAGGAATTTCACTTTATCAGCATCTGACATGACTTCAGAAAACGCTGATGGGTCTGAAACAGTCTGATGCTCAGAATGTCTCCCATCACTGAAAGCATTAGAGACCCTTATCAAATAAGAATTGATTCAATGCACAGCTTCCCAGAAAGGCCATTAATGCAGACTAATGAGTTTCTGAGAGATTAGAGTTAGGAAGCTTTGATACAAAACATGTACCAAAACTAGTAGGGATGCCATGTCAGTGAAGAACAGAGGAAAAATAACATTCAAAACATTCTGTCTGATTGTCTAGTCTTTGTTTAGTATGCAGCTATAGATATGCATACTTTAAACAATGGTGCCAAAATATCATTACATTGTTTTAAAAAATAATCTTCTAGTGAGGGTAGACATACAATTTTATCCTTCAAGATGACAAACTTTGGTTATCTTAAAGAGGTTGAACTCCGTATATTGAAGATTGCTATAATTTTTACTGGGCTGAGAAACTAATTCTGAATACCAAACTTCAGCGTGGTTTTACATCTGCCTTTTACTGCATTTTTTTTTCTTTTTGGCAAGAAGTTACCAACTACTCAAAATGTGTAAGATAAAATTCTCCAGTTAATATTCCACTAAGAGCTTTAGAATCAGATTAACAAATTCTGTCAATATTGCTGGTTTTAAAGTTTGGATTATTTAAAATTACTGATTTTTAAGAAAAGAATGGATAATTTTTATAATATTAAGTAAATATATCCATGGATGTAAAATGTGTTTCTATTAATTCAGGTTTTTCTTTTAGGCCTTTTAAGACAGTTTAACATTTTCTTTGTTAAGTTCCTGTAAATGTATTGTTAGGTTAATCCCTAGACGCATTGCAGTCTATAATGCTGTTGTGAATGGCATCTTAAGTTTTTATCATACTTTCTCACCAGTGATTATGCTGGTATAGAGCAAGTTTTCTCAATAATCTTACTATTGACATTTGAGTCTGGGTGGAAAGCTGTTCTGTGCATCATAGATTGCTTAGCATCACCTCTGGTCTCTATTCACTAGAGGACAGTAGCATGTTCTCAACAAAATGTAGCTATATATTGGCCAATGGCTGCTGGCAGGCAAAATCACCTGCTACTTGAGAACCCATTTGTTGATGAAATTTTTTTTCATGTTAAACATACATTTAACAAACTTGATGAATACTCTTAAAAGTTCAATGGTTTGAGGATCCTCTCAGTATTTCACATAGAAATTCTTTACCAACTACATATAAAAATATTTTTACCTTTTCTTTTCCAATCATTAACATTTTTTTCTTATATTATTGCCTAAACTAAAATTGCATCCTGGCCTAATTGCAGACTTAAAAAGGAATCGCCTGAAGTTTCTCCATTCATATGACATTTAGTGTAGTTTAGAAAATCTTCATCAAAGCAGGGCTGTTGTATGCTTTCAGTTTTCTAAATTTTTCTCTTTTCTCCTATTCATAAATAGGAATTAAATGCTATTTTATAACTCTTTTCTTTATTCAGAAGATTGTTCATTTTTCTCCTTTATTTCATTCTTGTGGCAAATTATATTACATGTATGAGATCAAATCATCCTTGAGTTATTGGAAAAATCCCTACATGAGTGTCATTATATCTCTGTATATATCTATATCTCTGCATATAAAATTTTGTGGATTTGGGTTAACGTTTATATTATGCCTAGTCCATGTTTAGTTGAAGTATCAATATTATTGTTGCTTAGTCACTAAGTCGTGTCTACTCTTTTGTGATCCCATGGTTTATAGCCCACCAGGCTCCTCTGTCCATGGATCCTCCAGGCAAGAATACTAGAATGGGTTGCCATTTCATTCTCCAGGGGACCTTCCCAACCCAGGGCTGAAACTACATCTCCTGCTTGGGTGGTGGATTTCTTACTGCTGAGCTACCTGACTTTATAAATGAATTGGCAAATTTATTTTATTTTCTTGAAAGATGTTTATTAAATAAGTATTACCTTCTTACCCATAATTTTGCTTCTAATGGCTTATTGTATTCTTGCTTAGTTTTTGCATTCCACAAAAATCTTTTATTACTCTTCCCTCCCTGTTTTCTTTGAACTATCACATTCACTATAAAAGTGTATTTGGTTGTTGGGGAGCAGGCAAGATGGATGGTGATAGTGGGCCATAGTTTGTTCTCTTCTAGGTAATTAGAGCCTCCAGTATAGCCAGCTGGACTCAACTAGTCTTCATTTGCCCTGGTAAGTACCTTTGGTGTTGAAAGCATAGTGGGAGCCTACCATGTTAGATCTGCTGACTTCCCCTTGGTGGGAATGAAACTAAGCCATGCTGTGCGGGGCCACCCAAGAAGGGCGGGTCATGGTGGAGAGGTCTGACAGAATGTGGTCCATTGGAGAAGGGAATGGCAAACCACTTCAGTATTCTTGCCTTAAGAACCCCATGAACAGTATGAAAAGGCAAAAAGATAGGATACTGAAAGATGAATGCCCCAGGTAGGTAAGTGCACAACATGCTACTGGAGATCAGTGGAGAACTAACTCCAGAAAGAATAAAAGGATGGAGCTAAAGCAAAAACAACACCCAGTTGTGCATGTGACTGGTGATTGGAGCAAGGTCTGATGCTGTAAGAGCAATATTGTGTAGGAACCTAGTAATGTTAGGTCCAAGAATCAAGGCAAATTGGAAGTGGTCAAACAGGAGATGGCAAGAGTGAACATAGACATTCTAGGAATCAGTAAATTAATGGACTGGAATGGGTGAATTTAACTCAGATGACCATTATATCTACTACTGCGGGCAGGAATCCCTCAGAAGAAATGGAGTAGCCATCATAGTCAACAAGAGTACAAAATGCAGTACTTGGATGCAATCTCTAAAATGACAGAATGATCTCTGTTTGTTTCCAAGGCAAACCACTCAATATCACAGTAATCCAAGTCTATGTCCCAACCAGTAACGCTAAAGAAGCTGAAGTTGAATGGTTCTATGAAGACCTACAAAACCTTTTAGAACTAACACCCAAAAAAGATGTCCTTTTCATTATAGGAGACTAGAATGCAAAAGTAGGAAGTCAAGAAATACTTGGAGTAACGGGCAAATTTGGCCTTGGAGTATGGAATGAAGCAGGGCAAAGGCTAATAGAGTTTTGCCAAGAGAACACACTGGTCATAGCAAACATCCTCTTCCAACAACACAAGAGAAGATTCTACACATGGACATTACTAGATGGCCAACACCAAAATCAGATTGAGTATATTTGCAGCCAAAGATGGAGAAGTTCTATACAGTCAGCAAAAACAAGCCTGAGAGCTGACTGTGGCTCAGATCATGAACTCCTTACTGCCAAATTCAGACTTAAATTGAAAAGTGGGGAAAACCACTAGACCATTCTGGTATGACCTAAGGCAAATCCCTTATGATTATACAGTGGAAGTGAGAAATAGATTTAAGGGACTAGATCTGATAGACAGAGTCCCTGATGAACTATGAATGGAGGTTTGTGACACTGTACAGGAGACATGGATCAAGACCATCCCCAAGAAAAAGAAATGCAAAGAAGCAAAATGACTGTCTGAGGAGGCCTTACAAATAGCTGTGAAAAGAAGAGAAGTGAAAAGCAAAGGAGGAAGAAAAGATATACCCATTTGAATGCAGAGCTCCAAAGAATAGCAAGGAGAGATAAGAAAGCCTTCCTCAGCGATCAATGCAAAGCAATAGAGGAAAACAATAGAATGGGAAAGACTAGAGATCTCTTCAGGAAATTAGAGATACCAAGGGAACATTTCATGCAAAGATGGGCACCATAAAGGACAGAAATGGTATGGTCTTAACAGAAGCAGAAGATATTAAGAAGAGGTGGCAAGAATACACAGAAGAACTGTACAAAAAAGATCTTCACGATCCAGATAATCATGATGATGTGATCACTACTCTAGAACCAGACATCCTGGAATGTGAAGTCAAGTGGGCCTTAGAAAGCATCACTACGAACAAAGCTAGTGGAGGTGATGGAATTCCAGTGGAGCTATTTCAAATCCTGAAAGATGATGCTGTTAAAGTGCTGCACTCAATATGCCAGCAAATTTGGAAAACTCAGAAGTGGCCACAGGACTGGAAAATGTCAGTTTTCATTTCAGTCCCAAAGAAAGGCAATGCCAAAGAATGCTTACTGCAAACTTCACTCATCTCACATGCTAGCAAAGTGATGCTTAAAATTCTCCAAGTCAGGCTTTAGCAATACATGAACCGTGAACTTCTAGATGTTCAAGCTGGTTTTAGAAAAGGCAGAGGAACCAGAGATCACATTGCCAACATCCACTGGATCATGGAAAAAAGCAAGAGAGTTCCAGAAAAACATCTATTTCTGCTTTATTGACTATACCAAAGCCATTGACTGTGTGGATCACAATAAACTGTGGAAAATCCTGAAAGAGATGGGAATACCAGACCACCTGATCTGCCTCTTGAGAAACCTGTATGCAGGACAGGAAACAACAGTTAGAACTGAATATGGAACAACAGACTGGTTCCATATAGGAAAAGGCATATGTCAAGGCTGCATATTGTCACCCTGCTTATTTAACTTACATGTAGAGTATATAATGAGAAACGCTGGGCTGGAATCAAGATTGCCAGGAGAAATATCAATAACCTCAGATATGCAGATGATACAACCCTTATGGCAGAAAGTGAAGAGGAATTAAAAAGCCTCTTGATGAAAGTGAAAGAAGAGAGTGAAAAATTGGCTTAAAGCTCAACATTCAGAAAACTAAGATCATGGCATTTTTTCCCATCACTTCATGGGAAATAAACGGGGATACAGTGGAAACAGTGTCAGACATCATTTTATTGGGCTCCAAAATCACTGCAGATGGTGATTGCCACCATGAAATTAAAAGATGCTTGCTCCTTGGAAGGAAACTTATGACCAACCTGGATAGCATATTAAAATGCAGAGACATTACTTTGTCAACAAAGTTCTGCCTAGTCAAGGCTATGGTTTTTCCATTAGTCATGTATGGATGTGAGAGTTGGACTATAAAGAAAGCTGGGCACTGAAGAATTGCTGCTTTTGAACTGTGGTGTTGGAGAAGACTCTTGAGAGTCCCTTGGACTGCAAGGAGATCCAATGAGTCCATCCTAAAGAAGATCAGTTATGGGTGTTCCTTGGAAGGACTGATGTTGAAGGTTAAACTCCAAGACTTTGGCCACCTGATGCAAAGAACTGACTCATCTGAAAAGACCCTGATGTTGGGAAATCTTGAGGGTGGGAGGAGAAGGGAATGACAGTGGATAAGATTGTTGCATGGCATCACCAACTCGATAGACATGGGTTTTGGTGGACTCTGGGAGTTGCTGATGGACAGGGAGGCCTGGCGTGCTGCGGTTCATGTGGTCGCAAAGAGTTGGACACAACTAAGCAAATGAACTGAACCATTTTAGATCTGCTGACTTCTCCTTTGTGATCATTCTTTCAGGTTCATGCATTTTCCTTTCTGTTTTTCCTTTAATAAACATTTTACTACATTTTACTATTTTTTATTTTCTCAAGTAACAAGCAGGGAGATTCTAGAATTCTGATTCATTTCATAATTTGTTTAAAAGGCTTGTCTTTTTATTTGTATTATTGTAAAACTGAAAATTGCTCAGTCATGTCCAACTCTTTTCAACCCCATGGACTATACAATCCATGGAATTCTCCAGAGCAGAATCCTGGAGTGGGTATCCTTTTCCTTCTCCAGTGGATATTCTTGACCCAGGAATTGAACCAGGGTTTCCTTCATTGCAGGCAGATTCTTTACCAAGTGAGCTATCAGGGAAGCTCTTTGTATAATTGTGGGAAGGTCAATTATCAGACACATTCTCTTAACCCCTATAGGTCCTAAAATGATTTTACTTATCATAGGACTATGTCGGGGGCATGCCCAGAATCAGTTTCCGAGTTTCTAAAATTTCTTAAGATGATAAACAAGATACTATCCAACATTAGTTAGGTTCATGCAACAACAAAATATGTTAGCTAGAAATTAATTTTTTTTCTGAGCAAATTACTCTTTAATCGAGGTAAACATCATAAAGTGGCAACCTTATTAAAGTTTATTACTGTATTGGTTTTGCCACACATTGACATGAATCAGCCACAGGTGTACACGAGCTCCCAATCCTGAAAACTCCTCCCACCTCCCACCCCATATCATCTCTCTGGATCATCCCCGTGCACCAGCCCCAAACACCCTGTATCCTGTATCGAACATAAACTGGTGCTTCATTTCTTACATGATAGTATACGTGTTTCAATGCCATTCTCCCAAATCATTCCACCCTCTCCCTCTCCCTCAGAGGCCAAAAGTCCGTTCTATACATCTGTGTCTTTTTTGTTGTCTCACATACAGGGTCATCATTACTATCTTTCTAAATTACATATATATGTGTCAGTATACTGTATTGGTGTTTTTCTTTCCAGCTTACTTCACTCTGTATAATTGACTCCAGTTTCATCCATCTCATTAGAACTGAGTCAAATTTATTCTTTTTAAGGGTTGAGTAATATTCCATTGTGTATATGTACCACTGCTTTCTTATCCATTCATCTGCTGGATGGACATCGAGGTTGTTTCCATGTCCTGGCAATTATAAACAATGCTGCAATGAACATTGGGGTACATGTGTCTCTTTCATTAAATGTAGCATACAATCCCATTTGTATGACATATATTTATAATATGCATGATGAGTATTGTACATATAGGAATTAGACAAGATGGTAGTCATTAATAGATGTTGTTAATCTAATTTTTTGTGTAGCCAAACTAG
The DNA here is from genome assembly GCA_006408675.1 of Madoqua kirkii. NCBI lineage: Eukaryota > Metazoa > Chordata > Mammalia > Artiodactyla > Bovidae > Madoqua > Madoqua kirkii. Next base: position 8,143 of record SJYC01101383.1, read on the forward strand.
ATTTTGAGTATCTTTCATTATTGATTAGAGCACTTAAATGGGCAATTATCTCTGCTAAAAACGAAGTCCAGACTCTCCCATCACCATGGTTCCCTGTTCTTCTGCCATTCCTGGCCCAGAACCCCCTTGCTGTACTTCTGCCAGATATAGGGCTACCTAGAATCCTTCATTAATTTCCAAGAGACTTTCATTCTGTTTTTCATAACATACCATCTTTCTTCAAAAGTCTTTCAGATAGAATATCTAACTCTCTCCCAATCAACATGAAAGGACCAGCCATTGTGTTGTAGTCCCCTTTGGTAGCATGAGCTCATCACCTTGCCTGTTATGGAAAAATTTTCCTTGGATGCCTAGAACCTTGACTTTTTTTTTAGTACATATATTCCCAAAGGGAAAAATATGTGAATGAAATAGCATACTGTAAAAATTTTTTCTTTCTTAGAGTTTCCAAGCTAAGGATGCTAGCATTTAAATATATTGGTTCTTTCCTCTTGACTTTGGGTATGTGATTCTCTAACAATGTTTACTTTCGCTCTGTTCAGAATGTAATTTTCTGAAATTTTCTAGCTCCTTAACTCAATTTTCAGAAAATATACTTTTCCTATACATATTCTGAGTGTGACTGCCTTTCTTATATTCTAAAGTATTTCATTTGATAGATCAAATGTCCCTTTTACCTTTTGGTTAATCTTTACTTAAGTTCTACCTAGCTTAATATTTCCTGTAGAATTGATTGACTTTAGTCCAGTTGTTCAGTTATTCAGCAGTTGAGCTGCAGCCTCAAATATTCAGCAGAGAGAAGGTGGAGATGCAACATGCCTAGTAAAATTTCTGAGTTTTATTTAACTTTTACCAAGCACAGTTGTGTTGCTTTGCTGTTTTTATAGAAAGACACAAAAAGTAAAAAATAAAAACCTACCCCACAAATACACAGTGGCACTCTCCTAAGGAGAGTATGGGCTGTACTGCTGATGTCATGTAACTTGTTCACGTGTCCATATTTTGACTTAGAGTCTGTCTGCTCTGCTCACATGTGTCTCCTCCACTTGGGCCAGTGAGGGAAGCTTTACTTCTGATGACAGTGACAGAAGACAAAGACTAAGTAGAAAATGGGTATTCTGACAAAATGACCTCATTCAACTGGCTAAAGCAAGTCACGTGTTCAAACCCAAAGTCAAGAGTCAATAAAATATTCCCTCTCCTTCGGTAAGAGAAACTAAAAAGCCACATGAAAAAGGGTGAACATAAAGGGAAAGATAGAGAATTAAGGTTAATTCAGTTCACTGCAGTTGTCTTTCTATTACCAACAGCAGCAAGCTCTGCCTGGCTGAGCTAATGTAGTAAAAGGGAAAATACAGCTAGCACCCGGAAGCTACGAGTGTCTCTAACTCTACTCTGGTAGAGTACGGTTGTCTCTACTAACAAACACAGTGCTTACCCTAAACCAGACATGTAAAATATTCTCTTGCATTATTTCATGTAATACTTATAGGAATTCTAATTTATAGGTGTTATTATTATTCTGGGAACTTTATAGATATTCCATCCAATTTACCGAATAGTTAAGAAGTACCTACTCTTTCCAGGCATTGCTTTGGGTATGAGGATTACAGCAGAGAACAACTAGACAAGGGCTCTGTTCACACCTTGAGGCTGTAATGGGAAGGCAGACCAGCAGCTTAACAAGATGATTTCAGGAGGGTATATGTTTTTAAACAATAATCTGTGTTGATTCAGCTGGTCAAAGAAAGTCTTTTGAGAAATAATTTATTTAGGACCTGAATGATTGAAAAAAAGTAAGCAGGCAGATATTTAAAAAGAGGTATTTCCAAGGAGAGATACTGTCTAGTCCAATATCCTAAGTCAGGGTAAAGTTTAGTAGAAACAGAGATGATGAGGGTCACTAGATCATAGCAAAGAAACCAGAGATTAATGCTAGATAAAGCTGAAAAGCCAAACATTATGCAATATATGCTGGATTTTAAATTAATGCAATTTGGTGGTTGGGGGGGAACACAGTTTATTCTATAACATACTCCCAACCACAACATAGTAAGAAAAGATAAATAAAAAATCTTAAAGCAGTTAAGGGAAAGAAAACACATATTACTTCAAAAAGCAATAGTTTAAGAACAGACTCTTTAACAGGTAACAATGGAAGTGGGAAGCCAGTGAATAATGTTAAGCTGAACCATATGATAGTGCAATTTTTGTACATTAAAGATTGTCAAAAATCATCAATTTCATATGACTTAAACAAATATCTTTAAAGTGAAGAAATGCAATAACTGCCAAGCTTTGCTGTGCTGTGCTTATTCGCTCAGTCGTGTCTGACTCTGTGACTCCGTGGACTCTAGCCTGCCAGGCTCCTCTGCACATGGGGATTCTCTAGGCAAGAATATTGGAGTGGGTTGCCATGCCTTCCTCCAGGGGATCTTCCCAACCCAGGGTTCAAACCCAGGTCTCCCACATTACAGGCAGATTTTTTTTTTTTTTTTTTTTT